>BGPR01013801.1:0-34256 GCA_013235015.1 Araneus ventricosus | reverse complement strand
GTTTTCTTCATATGTTATTATTTGTTATATAGGTACTTCAAATTTTGTTAACAATTACTAAAGTCAATGAAAGGTTTTAATGAATATTTTGAAACAATTAAATTAACTATTTAATTATTCATTAATTTAAAGCGTGAAAATAAATCAATAGCTGGTCCTGATATAAATTGTTAAATCGTCTACTTTTAAAATTTTCTTTTAGCATTCTTCCTTCTGGAAACAGTTCTTCGTATTATTTTTGATCAACAAGAATATTATTACGAATTCAGTTTAAAATTAATTTTGAAAAAAATATTAAAATGAGAGAAACAAATTTATGGAAATGAAAGACATCGCGGAAAAACGCCTTGCTTAATTTTTAATTAAGTGAAATTTTAAGCATCTTTTAGGCTTTGAAAAGTTGAAGGTGACCTTTCTCTTTTCTTAAATAAAAAGTTTGATTGAAATCAGTCCAGTGGTTTAGGAGGAGATGTGGAACACACATACATAGCCACAGAGACTTTTATTTAAATTAATATAATTATTAGATAATTATAAGATAAAGATTACTGGTATATAGTATGAGTCATGAAAAAGGTTTTAGTGAAGTTTTGTAACAATTAATTTTTAACTTTAATTAAGTAAATAGTTAATTTTAATTAATCAAATAATTTTAATAGTTAATTTGATAATAGGTTTTTTGACAGAATACTTTAATTTGATATTTAACTAAACATGGCGGGACCATGATTTGTTTAATAAAATCAATATAAAGTAGCCAAAAACGATAGATATTTAAATAAGAGTTCCCTTTGATATTGAAAATTATCTCCTTAACTTTAAAATTGTTTGGGATTTTCTGCCTGAGTATTTGGTTTTAACCGTCGATGGAGATTTAAATTTACTGTTCAAATTGGCTGCATTCATATCCTATGCTTTAAAAACACGTATTAAATTTGCCACACACAATGTTTAATAATTTTATTTTCTTATATGTTAAGAATTTAGTGGCTATCATTTCTGTAACCAGGGAGTTCTCTAAATGAGCCCATTTTAGTAGTATTTAAGCGTTTCCATGTCATGTGATTTTACCATATGACAAAGTAATGTTCGCACAATTATATTGTAACCTAGATTAAATAAATTAATTTTTAAATCTAGAGTCTTTCTTCATTCGTGCCAAGAGTCAATTTCTTGTTACTGTTTCAGATAGGCTGGCTTAATGTTATCTAGGAGATATTTGCACTGCTGAGATGTTTATTTCTTTATGACTCCTACCTGTTGAATGATTATGTGTTGAGATATAAAAAAATTGATCAATGTATTGACCGATAAATCTATCATAACTTTTTGGAATGAAAAATGGAATGATAAAACCTTGATATAGCAAAAAATTAAATGACATGAAAACAGAATCACAGCGTAAATATTGCAATGCGTAGAAACAATAAAGTCATTGGCTTTGTCTGTATTGATCAATATGTAATATTTCATGACTTTTGTAACATTAACGTAAAGGAATCTACCTTTGCCTTCAAGCTTGTTTAAAATTGTTTTCATTTTCGATTCTCTGTTTCGAATTTTATCGTCTGCAAGCGATATCATTGTCGTGAAGAAATAAAAAATAAAAATAAAATATAAATAAATAAAACGCGCATAATCAATAATATTTTTTGTTGTTTTGATTTCGTTTTCGTAACTTTGTTTTAATTTATTTTATTGCGGCTTTGATTTCGCCAACATTCGTGTCACGAGCAACGCTGTGCGGTTACTACTAGTACAGAATAAAACAATTCTAGAATAATACTCACAGTTTTGGCGTAGACTTGTGACTCTCCATAGTGGTCTAATGGTGTGTCGGGAAAGGAAAAAATTATGACGCTTTTCGTGGTATTCTTAAACGCTTATAGTTCCGCAACCAAATAACATAGAGAGTTGGTTTTAGTTTCATTTAACAGAGAAAGGTGAACACTGAAGATTGCAAATAGAATTTTAGAATTTGAAATTATGGTTTAGTCACAGTCGAGTTTCAAAGTTGGTGAAAATCACTAAAACCTTTGATGACGTCACAGCGACCGATGCGCACGCACGCAGACTATCCAAGTACCTTTGGAAATTCATTCACCGATCTTACGTTCACGCGAAATATTTCTCAAGAATTCTTGAATTACGTCGAATTTCGTGCTAAAGTTAAACCTTATAGCTCCGCAAGCAAATAACATAGAGAGTTGGTTTTAGTTTCATTTAACAGAGAAAGGTGAGCATTGAAGATTGCAAAAAGAATTTTAGAATTTTTAATTATGGTTTAGTCACAGTCGAGCTTCAAAACTTTTCACTAAAACTTTTGATGACGTCACAGCGACCAATGCGCGCGCACGCATCGGTTGTGAGCGGTATATTAACTGGATTTTAACAGATTAATATTTAATTCATTTCAGATCAATTAATTCATTCAGATTAATTCATTTAACAGAGAAAGGTCATAGGTCAATGTCACATAGAGATACTTTAGTCACAGAAAGTCACAGTTGAATAATCTATTAATTAATTGTCCTTAATTAATTATTATTAGCAATTTTAATTTAATTGAGCTGTCCTTTCCATCGATTTAATTGAGTTGAGTTGGTTTTAGTTTTATTTAACAGAGAAAGATCATAGAGCATAGATCATAGGTCAATGTCGCATAGAGCTACTTTAGTCACAGTTGAGTAAGGTAAGTAAGTCTACGCCCCTCAATCCCAGCGGCCGTTTCGAAGAGACAGCCTCCTGTTGAATTTTTTTTTATTTGAGAGAGAAATTCCCTCTTGTTCTTTTTCTAAAATCTCTAAATCTATTTTATTTCGTACTTAGAATATTTTGCCTTCTTCAGACAAGTATTCAACTTACATAGAAATTAAAATGCTTATTTGACAGCCATCTGCGAGATTAATATTATTACTGAATAATTTCAAGTCAATTCACAAAATGAAACATGGATTTTGAACTTGTGACGTGATCTTCTATATTGAATGACGTCACAGTTACGCATATACCAAATCAATTTTAAAATGAATGAATGAAACTGTTCTTCCATCTTTCGACTGTGTCACATGTCAACGCAAGCTGTAGCACAGAAGCACCATTTTTTAAAAAATCCTCTTTTTCCTGCTTTTCTTTTCGTTTCTACAATTCAGGGTTTTAACTTTAGTGGCTAGAAAACAGAAATTGTTCTGAAGAGGAAAGAAACTTATTGGAAATGCAGTAGGAAAACGACTGCCACATTTTAAGTCAAATATTTTTAATTCAATCGTTCGCTCGTGAGTTTAAAAATTATTTTACTTCAAGAAAGTAAATTTTGAGGAATGATTATAATTATCGTCTGTTTTTGATAGGATGAAGATTTTATCTCCGGCGTATGCTCCAGAACTGAGTTCCTGGCTTGTGCCGGGTTTAAAAATTATTAGCTCAAGAGTATCACAAAAATAAAACAGCCTTCGTTTCAAGCTGCCTTAAAAAACAAAAAATTGCCATCAAGAGACGGGCTAGAAAAATTGCCGATCCAATTCGGTCAAGAGAAAAAGAAAATGGCACCCTCATAGGAAGGCCGCCATATTCCTTTTTATCTGCTTTTGAATAATTCATTATTAAAAAGAATCGATACATTTTCAGATTAGATTTCCGTAACTTACACATCGTTGCATTTGCCGAACATTTTCAGAAACCAACCAATGAATAAATGGACCCACTTATTTCGACTACGATTTTACTGATTTTGGTTACGAATAAATTTAAATAAAATTTCTAAAATGAATAATTTCTGTTATAACTGTGCAGATGATTCTGATACAGAGGATTTTAGTAGTTACAAATATCCTATCACAATATTAAAACATGAATCTGAAATGGACGTAGTTTTGCTATTAGGAATCAAATATCCCCATTATACGTATTTCGGGATTCACTTGTAGGAAAAATGTATCCAGTTGTGTATATTTTGCAATGTAGAATTGAAACAATAGCAATCCGTTGCACAATAGACTATTCTTTACTCAATAATCAATTTGGAAAAATGCAAAAATGGATTTTTGTTTGCAGTGCTTTGAAAAAAAATCCAATATATATCAAAATGTGTATTTTGGCATTGATTTCCTAGCGCATACGCATAGCAGCATCTAATTTTAAACAGGCACTGTTATTTTATTTACCTCATAACAAATTATCAAAACTTTCACGCTGGCGTGTACCACCGGTGGCTTACACCTGGAAGTACCATCGGGCGGCATGCACCACCGGTGACTCATACTTGAATGTACCATAGGGTGGCGTTTACCACCCGTGGCTTACAACATCGTATCCCATCAAGCGGCTTGTGACACCGGTGGCTTACAACATTATATCACATCAGGCGGCTTGTGACACCGGTGGCTCACACTTGGATATCCAATCTAGTGGTTTGTGCCACTGGGGTTTCAGACATGAATGTCCCATCGGATGGTACCACGAAAGTTTTCCTATTTTGCATTAGTTTATCTCCGCCCTACAGAGCAAAGCGCTCTCAAGGCTGCCCCCTGGTGGAAAGAAATGCAATTTTCGGAGCCAGCGGAGTGAACGTGTTCAACTTTCTGGGATATAAGTTATCATCAACGTTTACTGACTGTAAAGTCATGAAATGCTCCATGTCATTAAACAAAATCCAAAGAAGGATTTGAAAGAATGCATGTCGAAGTGGAAAGGAATTAGTATTTTACTCGTAAGACTTTAGAAAATCCTGCTTAAAAGGGAATGCTGAATGACTTAATTAGTTGGACTAACTTCCATAAATCACGCCACAAGCTAACATTTCCAGGTAACACTCACACTGACTACTAGTAGTTCTGTGACCAATAAATCTCGCGTCAAAAAGTAAAAAAAAAAAAAACAATGTTGTCATTGCACAGCCTTAGAAGGGGGTTATACTTGATGGGGGCATCCTCTCTCACGTTTTCGCTTTCGGTGGCCAGCAACACACTTCTATAACATTATTTCTAACCTTTGCCCTCCATTTTCTGGCAAACCATTAGGTATACCGGTGACGTCAAAATCGTGCTGGAACAATCTTCAGAAAATTTTACGCTCGAGACTGAAGGTAATCTTCAAATTTTTATAGCACCAGCTGCGAATCCAGGGGGCTATCGGGCTGCAGCCCCCCAAAAGCTAAACCAAAATTCTTGATTTAATTTAAAATCACTACAACTGTTTGTTCTTAATTTCCATTTTAAAAAAATTAATAAAATCGTGACAACATTGCTTTCTGGCTTGACAGGCTCGAAAATTTTCCTACTTTTCTAGTCATTCCACTTGTAGCGTTGACGCGGTCGAAAACATTTTTTGGTTAGTTATTTCATTGTATATTTTATTAGATTATCGAAAGTATTGTAGTGTTCTTTATGATTCTTATTGTCAGATGAGTAAAGTCTGAAAAGTTAAAGTGTTTTGGTTTACATAAGCCATGAGGTTTGACATTCGTCACCACGATACAAAATTTTCCTGACCTCAGCCCCTCCCAGACCCGAATCCTGGATTCGCCGCTGTATAGCACCAACCGTTTAGCTAGAATTGATGAAAAAAAGCAGAACATTACAAGAAACTGAACAATTAAAACAACTGCCATCTTGAAACGGAAAAATCCTTACATATACTTAATATGGCTTCAAGACATACTGATGTCAAATTTGAAGAAAATCGAACAACGCGTTTAGCCGTGAATCCTTACAGAAAAACAGATGGAGTGCTGAACGGTCATGTTAAAACAGAACATTGACCGTGGTGGCCTAGTGATAAGGTCTCGGCTTTGGGGCAAGAGAGTTCCAGGTTCGAAGCCCGATTCCATTGAAGATTGCCTGTTGCACGTTAAATAGGGGATCAAACGTCCTCCCGCTGGTGTGGTACAGAAGTTTGGAGAGGGGGTGCCAGTTCAGGTGTCGTCCTCGTCACCTGGCCGCGGTTCAAAATTACGAGGTAGGCCCCAAAATAGCCCTCGTGTTGATTCAAAACAGAACACGTTAATATAACTACTAAACTAAACTAAAAAATTAAAGCTCTAAGCCATTAGGTTTACCGGTAACGTTAAAATCATACTGGAACAAAGTTGTAAAAAATTTAATGTTCGAGAGTGGAGGTAGTCTTCAAATTTTTATAGCACCAACCGTTTAGCTAGAATTGATGAAAAAAGCAGAACAATACAAGAAACTGAACCATTAAAACAACCATCTGGAAACGGAATCAAAAAATAAAAATCCTTACGCATACTTAATATGGATTCAAGACATACTGATGCCAAATTTGAAGAAAATCGAACAACGCGTTCGGTCGCGAGTGCTTAAACAAATTTACAGAAGAACCGATGAAATACCGAACGTTAAGCAGAACCTGGCTTCATTTAGTCAATTGAAACATGATGTTTTGAATGATGATTACCTTTATCTGTTAACTAGTGGAGGCTTTTTCGTAGGAGTTACAAACTTGCTGTATCTAATTTGCAAACTCGCCTTTCTTTTTCCACAATACTGTTACGAAAATCGTCCGGTGGCTGTACGGTGAAAGTAGTCCAACAAGATGGATAATGGAAAATTACGCTTTATTCCACGAACATTCCAGAAAACTCGAAGCACAGGTAACAAGAAAAACAGCACTCGTATTAATTAGCAACACAAGCAGACAGTAAATCACTAATTATAACAGAAAAAAGCACTATCAATAACTCTCAGCGTCTAACAGCTAACCAATTCGCATTGCGAGCAGTCTCCAAAGAGATTCCGAAGGCATTCACTCGTTTTAGCACCTCCGGGTATTTATAGTTTCCCGACAGGGCGTGACGTCAAATGGAATTCTCAAGAAAGATCTCTATATCTCGGGTCCTAATAGAGATAGGCCCATAATTATTGTATTTTCTAGAACCTTCTTTTTGTCACCAAATTTATCGCAAAGGTCGGGGGTCATTGGTTTCCATTCCATTACGAATCTCTGTAAATCCCCCTTTCCTTCCGTAAGACTAACTTAGCAAGGAAACGGCACGATAGTAATTCGTAGCAATACTTTTTCAGGCGAAAAAAAATCAATGATCGGATGGAAATACATCGACTTAGTTACCCTGACTTACGCGGTTTCAGATTTTTCCGTCTTGCTTCGAATATTTTCCATTTTAGAAGATGACACAAATGCAAAATTCTTAAATAAAAGCAAATAACAGAAATAAAAAGAAAATTTGTATATTCTTTTTCAAAAGTGACATGGGAACAACGCCAGAAACTGATGAAGTCGCTCCTACTATAAAAGAATTTGTCGATCTTGCCAGGCAATTACGTCTGGGAGTTGATCACAATCGTGTCAATGAGTTGCTATACTCACATACCAGATACCTGACAGTCGATGAGCTTATAGGGATGAGTGAGTAAATCACAACTATAGAAGCCGACACCAGAAAAACAGATGACAATTGCAAGCTTGACAAATGTCTCGGCTCAATGGAGAAAGGGTTGCAAATTTTGTAAACAATAGACTCAAACGAGGAACGTGTTCCAGCGCAGCAAAACAAAGAATACAAATATATAATAGTTTGTTATGAAGAAATTTTACGTGAGGGAAAAAAAGTCGTTAGATTTTAAGAAACCATCGAAATGAAAATAGTTCCGTTTTGTCTAACGTTTTTGTTTTAACACTTTGGAGGAGGATAAAAATGTTTTTTTAGAACAACTCAACATTAAAATTTAACTCAAAAATTACGTACCAGATTAGATAAGTTAGACATGTTAATAGATATCTCCAGAATGCGATCACTTTTTTCTTTTATGGTATATATGTTACGGTTAATGTGATTTATCGGTTATTATGAATAATAATCGGTCAATGAGATAAATTATTTGTCACTTTTGCCGGTAATTATCCGGTAATACATTAATTCTCCGGTGATAATTTACCGGTAAGAGAGGTCCACAGGCAATTTCTCCAGAGCGAGGACAATCACGATTTGTCCTTTTTTTCAGCTTGAATCTAATTTGTATAACACACTCAATGTGTTAAAAGGCAGTGGCGGCTTGTCCATTAGACCTGCAGTCCCCCCCTGAAATTATTTTAAAAGCTTGTGTTTTCGTTTTTATTCTAATTGGCTTACTGTTCCACTTTGAGAATTCAGTGATCAACGAAAATGGCAAAAAGTGATAAAAAACGTAAAAGGAAGACGGAAAATCAATCAAGAATTAAGAGAGAGACAGACCAGAGCTGTATATAGTTTCACCCCTCCTAAGGATCAAAATTCGCTTGCTGAGCAACGCGGAGAGATCAGTCGAGAGAAAAAAGCAACCATTTTTCCCATTGAAATTAAATGTCCTTTACCTGCGTTTTCCGCAGCTCTCGATTGGCGCGACTTCCTCATTTGGCTTTTATTCGCTTTTTCTCAGTAGTCCAGTCACTAAGTAGTTTTTTTAAATGAAATTCTGTAGGAGTTGTAATTTTTGGCTCCTTTATATTTTTTGTGGTTCTGATTACGAATCTGAGGTTTGCCACCAAAATTTGTTATTGGAATTTTAGTTATAGCCAAAAAAACATGCAAATATTTTTCTCCAGTTGTTTACTTATAACTAAAACACTATTAATTTTTAGTGTGTCTCATTATACAGGGTGCACGCTAAAGTCACTTAACACCCTTTTAACTACCGAATGGCTGCAGCTATCTTCATAAGAGTTGTGTTTAGGTTTGGTAAAGTGACTGTGCGCTACTGTGTGAAACCACTTACAGCGCCACCTGGTGGAAAACGGTGGAGTTAGCGTTGTTATCTCTAAACTGGTATTAATTATAGGAAAAACTGAATTACAAAGTTGTAGAGCATCATCGATTTAGTACAAAAAGACACCTTATCATCATGAATGCTAAAAACAGAAAGCTTAAAATGCACATTTTTTTTTTGTTTGTTTGCGGCTTCCGATACTGTGACGTCGTGAAACTTGAATGAAAAGAGAAAAGATTATCTTTCGGACGAAAAACGAGCCCCCAACATGGCACACTTGTAATTTATAATCAATCGTACATAATAACTATTTTTGTCTAGGTGTGGTAAAGTGACTATGCGCTACTGTGTGAAACCACTTACAGCGCCAGCTGGTGGAAAACGGTTGAGTTAGCATTAGTATCTCTAAAACGGTACGAGATAGAGGAAAAAAGTGAATTAAAATGTTGGAGAGCATCATCGATTTAGTACAAAAAGATACCTTATGGTCATGAATGCTAAAAACAGAACTCTTAAAATGCACATTACGGAAGCTTCTGCCAGCGTGACACCCTCTATACTACACCGTGTGCAACGTGAAGTTCAAACAAGGGTCCAGATGTGCATTGTAGCTGACGGAGAGAAGTTTGAATATCGAAAATAAAGTTATCTTGTGATAATCAGTTTTTTTTTTTTACTAAGAATGTTTTGTCACGTATCAGTGTAGGAAATCGCGAACAAATCAATACGTGTTTTAAGCGTTCTGTTCTAAGCATTTACGTCCACAAGATGTCTTTTTGTACTAAATAGATGATGTTCCACAACTTTGTAATTCCCTTTTTTCATCTGTCTCGTACCGTTTTAGAGATAATAACGCTAACTCCACCGTTTTCCACCAGGTGGCGCTGCAAGTGGTTTCATCCAGTAGCGCATAGTCACTTTGCCATGCCTAGACACCACTTTTATGACGATAGCTGCAGCCATTCGGTAGTTAAAAGGGTGGTAAGGGTCTTTAGCGTGCACCCTCTATACCAAAATAATCAGCACAAAATTTCCTACAACTCAGGTCCATACAACTTTTGCAGCACTGCTTATTTCTGAGCTGATGAGCTGCCACTGTTAAAAGGTATAGTGAAACCTCACTGAATGGGCCACCCTCTTTTCCAAGGAAAATTGGCCTCTGTAAAGGCTGGTCGCTCTAAAGAGGTTTCATGTTTGGAATTACAAAATACATATTTAAACAAGCGCCTTTCTTAGTTATTTCTGATAAAGTGAATTTAAGAATCATCTGAAAAAGAGTACTTAATTCGAAAATTTCTAATTTTTTTTAAAAAACGGTGCAATTTGTCTTTGTTTGGATCTTTCAGCTTTTTTGTAGGGGGCCGTTCAAATATTACGTAAGCATGTTTTTGTTATTTTTTTACCCCCCTCCCCCTTGTAAGCAAAAATAAGCAAATCTCAAATTCCCTCTTATAATTACGTAAGCAAACTGCAACCCCCCGTTCTTTTTTTTTTACAAAACGTATAACAGTAATAATCTAATTTTAAAAATTTTAGGACTTAATTCAAATAAAAACTCTAACTAGGCTTAAAATGAAAAAAAAATGTAAGTTTAATTTCCTTACAATTTCAAGTTTAAGCTTACAAAAAATCAAGTTTATTTTTCTTTTGCCAAATTTAACTTTTTTTTTCAAATTTAATTTTTTTAAATTAAATTATTTGTGCAAGTTACAAGAGATTTTCGGAAATAAAGTGATTTCAATGTCTTACGTAAGCATCACTCATACTCCCCTTCCCCCCTTGTCAGCAAAAATAAGCAAATCGCAAACCCCCTCCCTCCCTTGGGTGCTTACGTAATATTTGAACGGCCCCTAGGTAACTTTCCTAGTTTGTTTTTTTAACTGCAAACATAAATCTCTAATCGTTTCGTCAGCAGTTGCTGAGGAATGGGCAATAATATCATCTATTTCTTCCTAAAGGTCTGTTGAGTGGAAAGTTTCATTTTCAAATGGCCGCAATCCATATCAACAGCTTCTATGTCAGAGTTCGAATCCACTGGGAAAGGAATGATTGATTTCGATCTGATTTCTGGTGTTGTTTTTGAGAGAGTGATTTTTTTTGTTGCTTCTTTCTTTCCTTTTCTCTTAGTAAAAATTCCAAGATTAGAGAGACGAAAGGAATGCATTTCATTGAAGTTGAACGGGTGACCAATCCGGTCGCTCGGAGGGATTTGAGAAGCCGTTCCTAGGAGTTATTTTAACGCAAAGTCATACACGACGACCTCATAATTGAACCCATTTCGGAATTTATTAAGAAAACTTCGATTTGTCGATAAAATCAACCAGATTCGTAACGAACTGTTACAAAGGTCAACTTACGATCCAACAATTCGAGGAAACGCTCAAGAACTGCGATGGATGCCGTCTTTTGAAAAATTCCATTCAGTGAAACCGGCGGGAGTGTTCTCCCCTAAACTTTCTCGTATACTTCCCCCAAAAGGTGCTATTTCCCCTCCCCCCGCATGGATAAAAAAATTCGAACCTACTGTAACCCAGAATCCTATGACTATCAAAAGATTTTTCATTGAAGATTATAGTGATTGTAAAATATTTAGGTAAACAATCAAATTCAAAGAGATGCGTAGAAGAATAAAACGCATGTATCACACACTTCCACTTTTGCCGGCTCAAGGCCAAAGTGAGGTAATCCTTCCTCCTGCACAGAGATTGCTACCAGTACGCATGCGTATGGAGAATCGGATTAGACAAATTAATTATGCAATTTGAACACTTTTTTTTAACCGATTGAAACGAAATTTGGGCACAGATCTATAATTAATGTTAGCAACCGTCGTATCAATTTTGATTTATATAAGCCAAAGGGTTTAGGAGATATAATTATTACTATTATGCGATTATACACTCCGACAGACCATCAACTCTTCGACGGATTTGGTCCAAAATTTGATACGGACCTACATTCATGATGATAAAACTGTGTACCAAATTTTATCCATCTGGTTATTCAAGTTTTTGAGTTATAGTGTTCACATGAACGCGGACAGACAAACTTCCCGTAGAAGGATTGTGTTCAAAATTTGACAGAAACCTAGAAATTATGTGTAAAGATCACGTACCAAATTTCATCCCCGTAGCTCTAATAGCTTTCGAATTATCGTGTTCACAGACAGACATAATTCTAAAATTGGATTTTTCGGACTCAGGGAGGTTAAAACGTGGAGATTTGTCAAAATTATGGATTTCGAATTTTTTGACGATTACAGTACTTTCTCTTTGTATACTTCGTATACGAGAAAGTAAAAACGAAGGATTATCCCAGGTCTTACCAATCTGGGTGTTTAATTTTTCTAAATTGCGCATTTGACCTTAGATAGATACTATGTGCTACGGGCATTTTTCTGCAAAATACACCAATAACTCCCCCCCTCATCCTCCTCCCAATTGTTTTAAGGTAGGACTACGTTCCTCCCATTGGGGGTCTCAGGAAGGAAATAGATTTACACGCCAAAACGCCACTAAACTTGGTATGGGAGATCCTCTATATCTCGGTAACTACATATGTTAAAAACATAACTAATGTCTTATTTTAGAGATAAAGGGTAACAACAGAAGTTACAAAAAAACTTACTTAAACTTAAAAGCTTACGAGAAACTTCGAGAAACAAAAGAGTCACGCGAGTAAAGTAGTCCTACGCCTTTAACATCAGCGGCTGTTTGAAAAGACAGCCTCCAGTCATTTTTTTCATTCCATTTTTGTAGTCAGTCCAGCATTTTTAGCGCGAGAAATGTACATTCAAGTTAACTTTTCTTTTCCCCCATATTTAAACTTTTGTTTCTTCTCCTTTATTTGATCACCAAAAAGTTTTCTGTTAATAACTTTACCATATTTTCAGAGTTCATTTTACGCTCATCTCAATATATTCACCAAATAAATATTTTTTCGATTCTGCAAAAGTCTAAATTAAAATTTCCCTAGTCCAAATTATTACGTAGAGGTTTTAATCCACTGGGCGGAGCTCCGTAAAACAGGTCATTCACATCTCGTCCAAAATGGCATTTTTGTAACTTGGGAAGGAAAAAACAATCATCAAGGTCGAAAACCTATGAAATTTGGAACAAATGATTAGAAACGACGCAATTCAAACGAACTCAAAATCCAATACTTCATGCGCCGAGTCCAATTTGAGACCCCGATGCGAGGCTAGCGGTACATCAAAGGATCTGACTAGATTGAAACATCACGACGAGGCTAGAAAATCGGAAATCCGCCAAGTGTGAGGGGAGGAATAGGAGGATCGAAGAGCTACATGACGTGCGTAATTTTTCGATTAAAATGGGTGGGAAGAAAACAGGGCTTAGAGCAAATGACATAGCTAGCCTTCAATTGAATGCCCAGCTTTAAATACACTGCGTTGCCGTTGCGAGTTATTTTAATATTATGCCTATGGACTGAAAATTCCATGCCAAACAAAAGTGGCCGTTGAGAGGGTAGCCTCCTAGAGAAGTTTATTGTACTCTTATCCCACCGGGGAACACAGCGAGTTCAGGGATGAGAAGCCGCCGGATAAGTAAGAGGGTTCTCGCTTCCCCGGTGGGGACACAGCGAGTTCAGGGAGGAGAAGCCGCCGGATAAGTAAGAGGGTCCTCGCTTCCCCGGTGGGGACACAGCGAGTTCAGGGAGGAGAAGCCGCCGGATAAGTAAGAGGGTTCTCGTTTCCCCGGGGGGAACAGTAATGGTGGTGTGACTCTTACAGCCCATCTTCGATGACGGGTCGTGCCCCGGTAAAACGGTGGGTCGTCACACGAGCCGCTCTTAATGGGAGCTATTATGCGGGGGCCATTTTTCCCAATGAAGTCGTGGCGGCCGGCCATTCAACGTAGACCCGGATGCTAAGGCAGGGAGGGGTGATGGTTTGTTAGTGATTACTGTACTCTTTTGTACCGATATGTTTGAAAACTTCATTAGTTTTTTTATACTCTCCTACCAAACAATTGTTTTCCTAGCATTTGTCTCAAATGAATTAAATTTCGCATCCATTTATATACAAAGCTAGACCCCGATTTACAGATTTTTCGGCGGTCTCACCAAAAGTGTAACTTCGAGGTATTACTATACAGATGATATGAAGTGGCGTAGCTGTAACTTTTCCCGCCCTGCCTTTAGAAGTTATATAGGGCACATAAACCACAAAATATAAAAATAATTTCCATGAAAAAAAGCATTTTATTGATAACGTAATTCGTCGTTTGACGCCTTCGATCTCTGCAGAGAGTTGCGAAATCGCACGTCCACCGACAGCTGACATCTCACGCATCGGCAATTTACCGACGAACGGCGAAAAATACGTATTAATTACAATAACTTTTTTTGTATACAATGACTGAGCTAGTGTGCCATTACTTTTTTCAGTCGAAGTGTCGCCCAGGTCGTACTGCCTCCCTTTAACTACGCTTCTGATAATATGTATACGTCACGACCATTTGGCGACAAACTTGGCAACTTTGACAACATACTTGGCGTCCATTTGGCGAATTTGACAACAAATGTGGCGACCATTTGGCGACTTTGACAACATACTTGGCGTCCATTTGGCGACTTTGACAACAAACGTGGCGACCGTTTGGCGACAAAACGAAAGTCCTCAAAAATGCTAGAATTTTCGTGATATCTCTAATAGGATCGAAGATATACAGAATGTACTAGAATTTTCCTGCGACATCACATCCTGTCGGAAGAAGGGTATAAATACCGACCTACTCTACAAGGAATCAATCTCTTTGGAATCTTCTTCGCATTGCGAGTTGGTCAGCTACTAAACGCTGAGCGCTTTGTTCCTGCTATTGCTGTTTTTATTAGTGAATTACTGTCTGTTTGTGTTGCTAATTTGTGAAAGTGCTGTTTTTCCTGTCACTTGCACTTCGTGTTTTCCGGAATATTCGAGAAAAAAGTGTCATTCTCCGTTATCCTGCTTGTTGGACAGTTTCCACCGTACACCTACTGTACGATTTTTGTAACAGTATCACGTGGCATTCACATCAATAGCAACTGAAGCGCGACTGTCATTCCATGAAATCTCAAAGCATATGCCAGAACAGAAGTAGCTTTTGAACATGAGCATGAATGGACTCCATTATTCTGTTCCAAAAACTAAAAAGATTGAAAGTTTGTATTTTTAAGCATCTAATCAAAGTCACTAACCAGTTTGTCTTTTTAATTTTCCTTAATATTTTTACTTTTGTTTAACCCTCTGACTGCCAAAACGGCTAATACGGCCCGTCATGCAAACTGCCAGACAACGGCTCAGCGGCCAAAATGTCGTATTCTTATTTCCTTCCCCTTTTTGAAAAGGGTCGGTAAACGGTGGGGAGCAATCTTATATTTTTAACAATGGTTGTTTTCCCTCCCACTGTCACTCTTGATTCATGTCTCCAGTAAGTGTTCGAGGGAGGATGCTCAATTTACTTTAAGCTCTCTCCTTACTTACAGTTAAAAATCCTTGTTATAATGCCTGGTAGTTATCACAAATTGTAAACGATCTCTATATAGTCAACAAGGGTATGGACGTTAGAAACAAATGGACACTTGCTAATCAGGTGGGGAAGGGAAATGTTTACCTTCTTTTATCTCTGACCTCGGCCGGTCTGGGTTTTAATGAAACTAGATTTCAAAGCACTGTTTGTTTCAGAGGGTTAAAAGATAATCGACCGATGACAGTGGCGAATCCGGGGGGCTGCACCCCCCCCCCCCCCCCAGAGCTAGACCAGAATTCTTTATTTTATTTAAAATCACTACAGTTGTTTTTTCTTAATCTCCCTTTAAAAAAAGTGACAATATTTCTTCCTGGCTTTTGACAGGCTCGAAAATTTTTCCACTTTTGTAGCCATTCCATTTGTATTTGTAGCGTTGAAGCGGTCAAAAACATGTTTTTGCTAGTTATTTCATTGTGTTTTTTATTAAATTATCGAAAGTATTGTAGTGTTCTTTATGATTCTTATTGTCAGGTGAGCAAAGTCTGTAAAGTTAAAGTATTTTGGTTTACAAAAGCCATAAGGTTTGACATTAGTCGCGAAGATACAAATTTTTTTATACCTCAGCCCTTCCCAGACCCAAATCCTGGATTCGCCACTGATTGATGAAATATTTAGGACAGAAAGTGAGACAAAATTCGATCCATTTTAATGTTTTTATAAACAGAAAGGGATAATTGCGTGAAAGAAAAAAGTTATTTCTTCAAGGAAGACTTCTCTTATTTCTCCCGTCTCATCATTCTCATTCCATTATTGATTAAATAAGTTCTTAATAAGCTACCATTTTTGTAAACGAATTAACGTTGTGTAATAATACAAACAGAGGGGAAAAAAATTGTGAAATCTTACAAAACTTCTTTCTCTCTCTCACAAAAAAAGCAGCAAAAATAAATAAATAAATAAAAAAAAATAAAAAATAAACTTTTATTAACAAAGAAGAAAAGATGTGAAATGACTTTTAGCGACTTCGGTAGCGTTCGTAAATTCTTAAGTAGAATCGTGATGTGAATGAAAGTTTCCCGTCTAGATGGTCAAAAATAAGTAAAAATATGGAGGGTAAATTTTGTTTCTTCAGTTTGAAATGATACGCGTTGAATAGAATTTCAAAGTATTTCAGAAATACATTTTTAACACTTTAACTCCCCAATGAGTTGCACTTAAATCACACGTCATTTTCACAATAAACGCCTTCGGTTCCAATGAAAACTTTCTCTCTACACTGTAAAAAAATATCCGTTTTTTCCCGGACTTTTTCCGCATATTTGACGGTTTAAAGCTGTTTTGTTGACAAAACGGTTTTTCACCGTTTTTCGCTCCAGCCATAAACGGTTTAAAACCGTCAATTCAAATTCTATTTTTCGTCATACGGTATTGCTTTCCGTACGATAACTTTCCCTTTTCCTAAATGTAATTTTATTGCATTCATTTCATGTTTTTAATAGGGTTCCATGTCCGCTATTGTTTACACATGTTGCAGTAACCTGTTGTCACTCATGAAAGCTAACCTTAAAACACGTGTTCTGGCAATAGTTGATTTTTACACCACTAGGTGGCGCCACTAGAGCTATACTGACTGTAAAAGTCAAATAGATTATTTTTACGTCATTTTATGAAGTCACCGATGGTCTAGCGGTTAGAGCGACTACCCTTTATTTCTAAGAACGCGGTTTCGATCCTCGGCTCAGAGGAGTTAGAAGTTTTATCACCATCTTGCATCGAAATCGCCCAAGTAAGTTCAATTAAAAATTATATTAATTAAACTAATTGAAATTAATAATTAAGCCTTGATTAATTAATATTCCTAATTGACAATACACATCAGCACAAGAAGGAGAAAAACAACTCAACTCAGTCGACGACGTCACTTACTTCGATGACTTAATTTTTACGGAGAAAACTTAATTTCATACGGTAAAAAACCGTTGTGACTACGGATTTACTTCGTAACTTTTACGGGAAAAACTTGTTCCTGTATGGTAAAAAACCGTTGTGCCTACGGATTTACTTCGTAACTTTTACGGTTTTGCACAACCAACCCAGCTGCCAGTTTAAAACCGTAAATTTTACGGGATTTTTTTTACAGTGTAGTACAGCAGAAAATCCGTTAAAAAATGAAGCATGAAGTATGGTTTCATGTAAGTTTCTTTTACGCCAAGGAAATATCGAAACAAAAGATGAATTTCTGAAACATTATTGCTCCATAAACCTTAATGGATTCAGCGGTTTGTGTAATATCACACACACACGCACGCATACACACAGAGAAAGCGGGTACGGCAAGAGAAAGTTTTAAGCAAAAAATGGCGGAAATTTAGTTTTATTTAAGTCTCGTTTCGAAGCAATTCGAGGTATATTTTGGGACAGATATTGCAATTTTGAACCGTGGTCAGATGACGAGGATGACACCCAAGAACTTGAATTGTTTTATCTGAGTTTGGGGTAGAAACTCCTCCCATAAAATTGCTGCTTGGGACAGATGTACTTAGAAGAATTCTGTCGGGAAAAACAAAAGAGCTGAAATCAGGCATTTCCGCTATTGAAATAAGCCTAAGTTGGAGCATTTTGGGAAGTGAGAAGAAGACAGTCGTAGTTAACGTAGTGTCTCTCTGCTTCAGGGGCGGCGCCAGCGGGGGGGGGGAATCGCCCCCTCTTCAGCGAAGCGACCATTGATGATGTATCTAAGGTCGTGAGCTTTCATATAAAATATCATTGAGAAGGTAATTTTTTGAACTTTCAGATGGCGTAAAAAGGATTTTTGTGCTGCAATATTTTCGATTGTGTGAGTTATTAAAGGAAAATGCCAAAATTTCGTTTAATTTTTAATTAATTAAAATTCTAAATAAAATTTCAAAAAAGGGTTTAGAGGTGCACATTCCCACCCTCCAAAGTAGGTTTGTGCCAAATTTCGTAGCTCTAGGTCCAGCAGAGAACCATCCCTGTAGAGAACCAATACACACACAGACACACACATTCTCCTTTATTTTTATTAGAGATATGAAGATATTGCATTTATAGGTTTAAAAGTTGTTAATAATTATTTTTACTTGTTTCGGCTATTACTTTATTTTGTTATGAAATTTAGATAATAATCTGCAAATTTTTTTCAATATCAGTGCGGTACATTTCATTTCCTGAGATTTGTGTTCATAGGTCTTCATTTTCTATTATTGCTTGTCGTTCAGTCAGACAATTCTTAGGTTGAAATCTAGAAGTTGGTACACACTGTTAAAACGCTGCCAAATCGCCAAAGCAAGACGCTGACCGCCGCATATCATTGGAGCCAAGTCGCCAAAGATATATGCAGGTATTACTTGTATTAGCTTTGGCGACTTGGCGCCATTTTAAGGGTGTGTACCAACTTCTAGATTTCAACCAATTCTTACTGCATCGACATTTAGCAAATTATTCCAAATAATTAATTATTATAATCAAATTCGGTAATTAATACTTAAATACCTTTAATTAAATAGAAAATTAATTATTATCTGCTATTTTGAAGTTACCTAAATTAGAAAAACTTTGCTTGCCCCCCCCGGCGGAAAATTTCTGGCGCCGCCCCTGCATATTAATAACAAATATCGAGGTAAGCTTGACGCAGCTCCAGACATGAGATTATATCTCCGTCTTCATTTGAACTTAGTTTTGTAAAGCACAGCTCCATGAAGCAAGCCTAAGGATCGCATTGAAATGTCTTCCATTGGAATAGTACAGAGGTTCCCAATCTGTGGTACGTGTACCCCTGGGGGTACGCGAAATCAAAGTTGTTAATGGCGGAAACAAGAAAACATAAGGGATTAAAAAGTTAGAGAATTTTTTTCCTTCAAGTGAACACTTATTATTTAATAACTATACCACTTAGATTATTACGAAATGTAAGCTTTATCTATTCTTATAGTTAATACTAAATAAATACATTACTGGTTTCATTTGCTTTGGCGTTGAACTAATACTATTGTATAAATGGAATATAATGTAAAATCAAAAATAAGTTCTGTAAATGTTATGAATTCGATCATTTGACTCTTAAACTAACCTTAACTTTTTTGATAAAAATTTCTTTGCATAGGTGGATGGTTCGGGGATGGGAGTAGGGGGTACACCCCAAACTAAAATAATAATCAAGGGGTACGCGAGAGAAGAAAGGTTGGGAACCCCTGCGCTAGAAGATTGTGTCTTTGCGATCACCTCCTCTGTCAAACTCTCCTCCATTCAGTTTTGTTTTACTCTGGGAGATAGTCTGTGACAATGGATTTTATGTTAATGTAAATCTTTTGTACGTAATAAAGAGTTCTTTTCGACGAGTTTTGAAGTAGACTTGTTTCTCTCCATAGTTGTCTAATGGGTGTCGGGAAAGGGAAAAAATCATGACGCTTTTCGCGCTAAAGTTAAACGCTTATAGTTCCGCAACCAAATAACATAGAGAGTTGGTTTTAGTTTCATTTAACAGAGAAAGGTAGACATCGAAGATTGGAAAAAGAATTTTAGAATTTGTAATTACGGTTAGTCAGCTGCTTGCTAATTTCGGCTCTTGCTATGCAAAATTACTGTTTATTTATTATATTTTTTAAGAAAATAATTCATCTATGATTAACTTAGAATTAAACTAAATAGTGTGGGTCTGCTTATGGCGACTCCTGACGTCATCGGCTATAACTGCGGAACTGATCTTTGGCTGCTTTATAAGGAACAGAAAGAACTATGAAGCAGTCTCGCTTGCTCACTCACTCCTGTACGGTAGATGGCGCTCACGCTTGCTTAATCATGTTTTGCATTTACTACACTTGCTGTTAACTATGTTTTAACCTGTTTTTAATCGTTAGTTTAATTCAAAGTTGTTCAAGTTTCTTAATAAATGAATAGCTGTTAAAGCTGGAGAACCTTCTTGTTTACCATCGCCAATGCCTTCTGACTGTGAGTAATTTTGCACTGGGTTCAAACCTACCGACTTGCTGACTTGTTTGAAGATGAAAGTAACGTCATATTCACTGATATTTGGCAAATTTTCTTGCGAATTTAACAACAAAAATCTCATTAGAATCAATATTGTCCACATTTCTTTTGAATCATATATTTTAATTCTATTATTCATTCAAGTTAAATAAATTATAAAATATTTGAAATTTCAGCATAATGTCTGAGGAAAAAAATCACAACTTATATATAAGAATGTTTAATATCACTCATTTTTTATTTTAATTTATTTATTTCATAATAACAGTTATTAATATTTTTACATTAATATTTGATTAGCAGTGTCTTTTATTACTGTACCTTTTAGCAAAGCAAAAATAAAATCAGTTTAAGGAAAAAAATTATTTAGGGCTCATTTTTCAAAAATATTTATTTCTTAATTCAAGTTGCTCTTTTGCAGCTTTGCAAGTATTATTTTGGTAAATATCAGTCTGAAAATGGCTCTTTAGGAAAGAATAACATTTGTTCTACCTACAGTGGTTCCCAACCTATGATCCGCGGATAGCGATGTTAGTGGGTCGCGAACCTTAGTCATGAGTCGAGGTCAGAAGAGCTTCAAGACGTATTATATGTGTTTTTATATATACAGTCGGACCTCTATTTAACGAACCTCTATTTTGCGAATTTCTCTATTTTACGAACTTTTCCTTGGAACCAAGAACATTTTGCGAATTTCTTCGTAAATTAACCTCCAAATAGCGAAGTGCATTCTCTATTTAACGAACTTTTTCTTGTGATCCAATATTTTTTTTCTCTCTCTATTTCTCAAAATATTTCTGAACATTTCAAACTTATTCTTTCTTTTAACAAAATTTGTGGTGATCAATGACCTGGAACTGGGTTTACCAGTCTCCTAACTCATCGAGAGCAGTAAAATCGCAGTCATTCTTTTCATTTCATCCAGGAGGTGCAAGCTTGACCCCCCCACTGTCCACTTCATTAGAAAAACTTTCAATATCCCCCTTTCACCCTCAATGGAGCTGTCCCGTGTCCTCGAACTTTATCAGTAATTAAATTTAAGGACGCATGTGATAATGTATACTTAAAATTACTTGTTGAAATAAATGCGATAATGTCATTAAAATTCATTAATTTTGATATAAAATTATTTTTTAAAAATGAAAATACTGTGAATTCCCGGACAATGTTTTGTTTTATTCTGGTTTTCCTTGCAGATTTCTTTTCAATGGGTAAGATATATAAAACAAATAGATATTAATTTACACATAAAGGAGTGATTAATTACTTTTTTAATAATAATATTTAGTGTTTATGAATTTAAGATCTGTTTTGTATAGTTTAAAGTATTTTAAAAGGTGAATCTCTATTTAACGAATTTTCCATATAGCGAACTTTTTTTCGGGATTTAGCGACTTCGTTAAATAGAGGTCCGACTGTATATAATATCATGGTTACAGTGAGGTATAAAAGTGTGATTCCAAAGCAGACAGCAGTCGTTGACGGAAGATGAACAGTTTCTTTATTTGATTCATAAGTTTCGACTGATTAGGGTAAAATTTAGAATAATATCAAGCCATGATTAAAGATATAAACGCAAAGCGCGTAGTCACCGGCGATGTAAGGTCTTAGGCCCAGTGATACCGGGTCTGATCAGATGATCAACAAGATAAAGCAATACAGCACATCAATATTTAATTATGTTTCTTGATGAATGTCGTTTGTACAAGAATTTACACATGAAGAAATACATTCAAATAGTTTTCATAACTCCGGATGCTATCGTGAGAGTCAAAAAATGTTCATAACTGGAATTACTCGCAGTTATCAGTGGTGAGTTCTCGTAACAATTGATAAGCTACCAATTTGGCAATTGACAAAGTTCAGTAAATAGTTCTAACTCAGGGCGAGTTGTAAGTCGGAAGAGGAAAATTGAGGTAATCGACGCTCAATTAATCAACGTAACCACCAAAGGGTTATTCGAGTTACCAAGTCGGTAATTGTCAGTGAGGTATTTGACGCTCACTATCTTTCTAGCTATTCCCTAAAGGAATGCTCTAATGCGTTGCAGCTCTCCAAAGGAGCTATCTAGCCAAGGGTTGCCTTCAATTCCACGGGGTCTAAGAACGCCCGTACAAGTGCAGAATCTCGCGCTGAAATCTGACTTCTCAATCTTCTCCGATCTCGAATCAATCTCCAAATGAATTCTCCATCGATCTCCTCATTCTCTCCAAAACTCCAAACTATAAACTCCTTCGCCTGGCCCTATGAGGCGTGGCCGAAAGGTCAAGTCTCAGGGATTTGTCGGGTAGTTGACCGCAGCATCCAACCACTAGCCTCGCCTTCTTCCTCATCTGACCATTGGCCGAGGGTCGGAACTTTAAGAGTTCTTTTGGCGGTCTCTGAGGTGGCCAACTCTACGTGCGGTCTTTTGTCCGGCGGTTGCGCAAGGTCGTTTGCAGTTTTATGACCCTAGATAACATCGCGGCTCTTTCTCTTCTAGTCCTAAAAAGGTTTGTGTGAGGTCTTTTCCTGTGGGAACTTCAGGGCGAGAGAAAACCTCACAGCGACGAAAAAAACAAGCCACGCCGGAAACGGGCGTCTGGTATGAAGGTTACATGATTTTAAAAAGAGAGAGTTGCACAATCGCAGCGGATTAAGTAGTATTGCCAAAAAGAGGAATTCCCGAACATTAGACCGGTTGAAACTGGATTTCAGCCAGTTAAAGTGGCAATTGATTGTGTGTTAGAGTTTAAGTAGAAATAATTTTACGGATTAAATTTTGAGTAGAGTTTTTTAAAATTAGGAAAGTGTTAATTTATTACATATATGAAGGATGGAAGCTTCGCTCCCATGTGGGTTGAAGTCAGACGAAAACAAACAGGTTTGCTATTTTAAACATTTAATTATGACGAAACAAACAATTAGACGGTACAACATAAAACGAAAGACCAAGTAAAAGAATTAGGAGGGCGGTTGCTGCCCTTTACATCATATTAAAATAAGGCGGCAGTATTGAACTACATCACTCGCAATCGCACAACAATGTCTGTCGCCATCAAGAAAAGAAATCAGTCGTGTCACGTGACGTCAGCTAGTACAGAGTTGCCAATCGGTGGATCTAAACTACACGGCATTCCTGACGGTGCGTTGGCGGGATACCACATATATGTATTATACGTGCTTTGTATTTTTTTATTTAGTTAGTGGGTCTTAAATAATTTTTTTGCACATCAGGTGGTCCGCACAACCAAAAAGGTTGAGTTTGGCTTAGTTTAGTTATTTTAACGTCCCGTTTCCCAGATAGCAAAGAAGGTTGCGGAAAGGTTGCCATTTCACTTTCCATAGGCTGTCCGCGAAAGCATTTCCGCGCAAACCGTTTCGGAAACCATTCCCGCAAAAATTTACGTAGGAAAGCTTTTTATGAACCACCTGTCCCATTGTGTGTAGCCCCATCCGGTGTAGTGGTTATTGCGTTTGCCTTCCAGCTCTATGACGCGAGTTTGATCCCCGGCTCGGAGGAATGTGAAGTTTTGTCACAATCTACAACGAAATCGTACAAGTAAGTTCAATTAAAATTTAGGTTAATCAAATTAATAATTAAGCTTTGATTAATTAAAATTAGTAATTAATCTACTTAATTGACATTCCAGATAACTCTAAGTTGGGCTGAGATGACGTCAGAAGAAGGGGAATAAAAAAGGGGGGTTGGACACCTCTGTAGAAGTACAGCTTTGAAGAGAGGGTGAAAAAAGTGAGGAGGGTTGGACCTCTCTGTAGGGGGGGGGGACGGGGGTTCTTTTTTGTCCGCCGAAGGAGGGCTCTTAACAACCTTCTTAAAGGTCTGAAACAAGCTTGAAATAAAAGCTTGGGGAAATCTTACTAAAAACCTTACAGAAAACCTTGTTTCTTGTTGACTAGCGAACCTTTCCGCTACCTTGCCGAAAGGTTCAACCCTTGTCATGGAAACCTTTGTGACAACCCTTTACCCTTTCTGACGACAAGGTTTTCAAAACCTTTTAGACAAGCTTCCTTTGCTATCTGGGTTTGAAGGAACGCGAGAGCTATTTTGGGACAGATCTCGTAATTTTGAACCGCGGTCAGATGACGAGGACGACACCTGAGCTCGCATCCCCCTCTTCAAACTTCCGCCCCACACTAACGGGAGGACGTTTGACCCCTATGTATGATTTAACGTGCAACAGACACAATGCACGACGAATCTTCAGTGCAATCTGGAACCTGCCGGTCCCATAGCCGAGACCTTACCATTAGGGCATCGCCCCCAAAAATGTGGGGAACTGCCGGTCTTGCGTATCTAGCCGAGTAGTTGAGTCATAGACTCATGATAAAGTAGCTTTTTCTGTTGGTGAAAGCGACCCGGTGCATCTAGGTAATACCGTATGTAGAAATTTTCTTAGCCCCTATATATGGGGCTGATGGCCTTTCTGGAGGACTAGCAGCATAAATTGGCCACGTTTGTATTTTATTTGGAGAAAATCATCCAGCCCGATTGCAGCAAGCATTTCGTTGCAAAAACGCACATCACAGGTTTTGAGTGATGCAGGTGTCGACACAGCTCTGAGTATGTCCTTAGCCGTGCCATGCCTTAATCCACTAATGGGCTAGACAGATTCTTGAGTGACAGATTCTGTCCAGATAGCAAAGAAAGCTTGTCTAAAAGGTTTTGGAAGGCTTGTCGTCAGCAAGGGTAAAGGGTTGTCACAAAGGTTTCCATGACAAGGGTTGAACCTTTCGGCAAGGTAGCGGAAAGGTTCGCTAGTCAACAAGAAACAAGGTTTTCTGTAAGATTTCCCCAAGCTTTTATTATAAACTTATTTCATGCCTTTTCAAAATGTTGTTAAGAGCCCTCCTTCGGCGGAAAAAATAGAACCCCCTTCGAAACCGTATTCCTACAGCGAGGAGCCCCCCTTTCAAACCCGTATTCCTACAAACTTCAAATTCCTCCGAGCCGGGGAGCGAACCCGCGTTCCTAGAATTGAAAGGCAAACGCAATAACCACTATACCTCACGGGGCTACAGAGAATGGGATAGTGGTTCATAAAAAGTTTATCTACGTCAATTTTGCGGGAATGGTTTCCGAAACGGTTTGCGGGGAAATGCTTTCGCGGACTTGTCGTTCAAACCTTGCCGTGCGAGGTAGTTCATAAAACGCTTTCCTATGTAAACCTTCCGGCAATGGTTTCCGAAACGGTTTGCGCGGAAATGCTTTCGCAGACAGTCTATGGAAAGTGAAATGGCAGACCTTTCCGCAACCTTCTTTGCTATCTGGGTGGAGGACTAGCAGCAGAAATTGGCCAAATTTGCATTTTATATCTTTTTTCTACGATTTACTCTGAATTTTTTTATTGATCAGTTCAACACATTTTCTCTCGCATATCCGAATCGAAGAAATTTTCGTCCGACCCAAGGTTACTTTGAGTTCCCAGAATGCATTTCAACTATCCGATTGGCTGGCGGTGTCAAGCGACAGTGACGTCATACTCTCGATCATTTTATTGCGTCAGCTAATCTTAATTACTCCATTTTGCTGATCCAAGAATCATTTGATTTATTTGTTTTATACATTTGATAGTCGCGCATATATGCTGATATCTTTAGTTAAAAGAAAGTTCCTGCGTGTACTTTAACTAAAAATCGATGGCGAAATCAATAATATATATATCTATCTTTTGATTTCGTTTTCAAAACTTTGGGCTTTTTTTATTTTGTTGTAGTCATTATGCCACGGGCAACGACGTGCGCGTACTGCTAGTCTTTAATATTTTAAAATTTTTATGGGTAAATAAATACTATTTAATAATTTACTCATGATGATTAAACTTATTCATTGTTCCGAAACCGACCATACTATACGACTGTCCTTGAAAACGCACTCAACCCATTCAGCGAGGTTTGTTCTTTTATTAGCTACTAACAGGCCATTTCTCGCGCCAAAGAGCACATTCCTACAATGCGAATCATTAAATTTGCAATCCAATCTTGAGAGAGTGTGTGCTGTCATCAATAAATGCTAACCCGAGGTTCTGCTTCGCTGAACACCAGGGTTGAAATTAATTCAATGCATTCACTTTAGCGTGTACTGTTTTGCAATAAAAGCTATAATTACTTCATGGTAAATGCTTGTTCTTTCTTTTTTCACACATTAAAACCTTTTCTTTCACACTTAAGGTTATCGATTTGAGAAAAAAGAAATCTAAGATACGTGAAATGCTTGACCTTTCTAAATTTGAATCACCAACTTGCGCTTTTTTGTTTTGGTAAAATTTACTGTTTTTGTAAAAAGCAACGAATAAGAGCAAAATCAACTCGTTTAAATTATAAATAAATAAATAAGATTTATTTATTTATAATTTAAACTCATTTAAATTATAGATATAATAAAAAAGATTTGAAAAAAATTGCGAAGGTCTGTTTCGATTTTGTTTCGTAATTTAATTATTGACCTATATTAGCAGCGAGACAGAGTAAAAATTAATTAAAGGGAAATAAAAGATTTTCTAGGCCACGATTTTAAAATGTACATGTGCTATGATTTTAATACAATTTTTCTCAAATTCTAAAAAAAATATTTCAAAATTCATTTTAAACACAGTTTGTAACAGTGCTTTCTATTGTTTTGATTAAGTTCAAACTAGTCTCATTGTTTCATCATATTGGGGTATATAACAGTGCTATATATACATTGTATGTACCAGTGGTAAAAACACACGTGTTTTTGCCACTGTTACAGTTATGATAAAAATATTGGTTTTTTTTTTAGGAAATTTACAGAAAGGCAGACTTTTTACTTCCGGTATTATGTTGTAGCATATACCTCTTTTAATATGGTTGCACAGCAATCCAATAATGGTAGTTAATCACTCTCTAATTGCGATGTTTCGTTTAATTTTTATGTGATCCTATGAGAGCTTAAATTCATTCAAAGTTTCTGCATTACGTTCCTACCAAAGGGAGAGGACCTAAGGAGAGAAAAAAAGAACGTTATGCCATATTCGCCCCCCCCAGGCACACAAACACCAAAAAGAAAGGAATGGTGCTTTGGGACAGTGCAATTAAAAAACCATGGTATGAAGGAATTTCTATTATCCCTATATCAGTGATGGGCAAGGAAAAATAGAATTCTAAGGGTTTCTAGACTCGTGTTAGGTGGTTCAAAGTACGGAGGCAAAAAGAAGAGAGGTTTCAGCTGATGAACGAGGGATCAAACCACACAGGAGAGGACGAACGAAAACCAGCGAAAGACACTGCTGGAAAAAACTGTTTGATTAAGTTTAATGTGTTATAAGTATTTAAATTAAAATATTTTTATACCAAGAAAACCCCAGGGAAGCTAATTTACTAATAAAGTAAATACGCCCTATTAGCACAAGATGCCTTACGATATTCATACGATATTTTTACGATGTTGTGCGGCATTCAGAATATCGTAGCAACATCGTGGAGATATCGTAGCAACATCGTGGATATATCGTAGCAACATCGTGGAGATATCGTAAAATATCTTGTGCTAATAGGGCGGTAAAAAATAAATTAACTGCTTTTTCAGTTATCTTTTTCTATCTTTATTTTTTATGTTTAAATGAGAGAAAATTAAAATTCTAATAAAATTGTGCTCATAATCTTTACAAATATGTGCTTCTGTTACGATCTGCTTTTGCTATACAAACCATCTGCATTTTAAGTAACACAAGGGTTATTTTGGGTCGGATTTCGTCATTCTGAAGAGTGGTCAGATGACGAGGACGAAGCCTGAGCCACCCCTTTCCTTGTAACTTCTAGGGCCTACGTCTAGGTCAAGTTAACTTCACAGCATTGATAGAGGCGAGATAGTTGCTGAGGTAGTCGGTACATAGAACTGTTGACACTCAGGTGCTACATGTTATCTAGTACGATATTACCCTACTCAATCTATCATACCTGTATTCCACATAAATCAGAAGTACTCCATTGTGCGTAACTGATGACGAAGTCAAAGCAAGACTACTCGATAACGAAATAACAAATTTAATGAAACAACAATTAAATTAAAATACTAAATCATAAAATCATTATACAGCTAGTTATCAAACTATAGAAAAGAGGAAGAGCAGAGAATGAACAGTAGCAATCAGTCCTTAAATACTGTAACAGGCTCGTCGCTATTGGTCGATGGGCGACATCACATAGAGGGCGGATCCAGTCTGCATGTAATTACAATTCAGGATATTGCCAGATGTTGCGATGATGCCACACCCTCTTGGCTTGCAAATGTTCAATGTGTGGTCCTCCATTCAGAAATGCAACTGTCAGACAAGGAACCACATTTTCCCGCAGCAGTAAAGAGAATTTCCGCTGTATGACAGAACACAAGCAACAGAAATGCTGGTTATTTCTTTGGAAAAGTATGGTTCTTTGTATGACAGCCGAGCTTCAGGTAGAACGGTAGTTAGACATTTGTCGGCCGTTACTCTGATCAGCCATCGTCTTACCCTATGCAGTGCATAGCTCAGAAAATTGCAAAACCATATGAGGGTTTAAGCTGCAAGCTATGTTACCATTTAATCCTGGTTTCGTTAACAATCTATATATACAGGGTGTTTCAAAAATATCTGGCTAAAATGAAAGGGTAGGTCAGGCATATGATAACCATCCAAATTTACCTAGGAACATGGATACGCAAACGCCATCTAGAGGCAGCAGATGGCATTTAAAATAATTAATTAATCGCTAAAGGTAGCCTAATTTTTCTTTCAGAACTTCAGAGCCAGATATAGAGGGCAACTTATATAAAAATTCCAGCTCAATACCTTTAAGATTCAAAAAGATATCGGCATTTTGGCCAGTGCTGTTTTATTTTAAATGCCATCTGCTGCCTCTGGATGGCGTTTGCGCACTCATGTTCCTAGGTGATTTTGGATGCTTGTCGTATGTCTGACCTACTCTTTCATTTTAGCCAGATGTTTTTGAAACACCCTGTATGAAACTCAACGCATATATGTATGTACGTATGTATATATGTTTGTTCCAGCAACACTTCCGAATGGCTAATTCAATTTTGATGAAACTTGGTACACAGGTTCCTCATTAACCGACTTGAAGTATTGAAGGGGTAAATAAACCGTAACCCAGCCCCTCGGAATAGGGTGGAGCAAAGTGCCAAAATACATGGAGCAAATAGGCCGATTGAAATGCTTGGAAATTTTGATGAAACTTAGTACTCATGTTGTGCACGAGAAATAAATAGTTCCGCAAAAAAGTAATATTAATAAGCATTATGTTATTTATAAATTATTGTTCGGTTTCTTTTCGACCAAAATATTTTGACCTGAATAAGACCGGGTAATCCCGGGTACTCTGTTATTAAATATATAAGTAAATAAACGGTTTCATTTTCATTTTTCTGTTCTACCGGCCGTTCTAACTTAATTTCTTAGCGAATTATTGGTTTTTCAAGTTTTTCAGGAATCCCGAATATCCGTGTAATGACTTCATTAGGAACAAAACTGGTAACAACAGACAACCAAAGATAAAGGAAAACTATCAAATTATATCGATACCAACGATCAATACAATTTACTTGAATATCCTACTTAATTCACTAAACAGCATTTTGTTTGCATATGATAAAAGGAGTCAATCGATATTTTTTTAGCTAAAGGAACACAAAAAAAGTAAATTTTGATTTCCAATACTTGCAAAAGAAAATTAGTCTTTTCACATTCGAATCTCGTAGACTACAAATTTCAACAATAAACCAGCGGGAGTAGTCTCCCCTAAACTTTCTCGTATACTTCTCCCAAAAGGTGCTGTTTCTCTTCCCCCCGCGTGGATAAAAAAATTCGGACCTGCTGTAATCCATCAGAATCCAATGACTATCAGAAGGTTTTTCATTGTAGATTATAGTGATTGCAAAATACTTAGGCAAAGAATCCAATTCAAAGAGATGCGTACCGATTAAATGCGTACCCATTTCCACTCTTGCCGGCTCAAGGACAAAGTGACATAATCCTTCGGCGTGCACAGAGATTGCTAACAGTCGCATGCGCATGGAGCATCGGATTAGAAAAATTAATCATGCAATTTGAACGCCTTTTTTTAAACCAATTGAAACAAAATTTGGGCATAGAACTATAATTAATATTAGCAACCGTCATACTAATTTTTATTGATCTAAGCGAAAGGATTTAGGAGATATAATTTTTACAAGTATGCGATTATACAGTCCAACAGACCATCAACCCTTCGACAGATTTGGTCCACAATTTGATACGGAACTACATTCATGATGATAAAACTGTGTTCCAAATTTTATTCATCTAGCTATTCAAGTTTGAGTTATCGAGTTCACATGACCGCGGACAGACAGACTTCCCACAGACGGATTTTGTCCAAAATTTCATAGAAACCTAGAAATTATGTGTCAAGATCACATACCAAATTTCATCCCCGTAGCTCTAATAGTTTTCGAGTTATCGTGTTCACAGACAGACATAATTCCAAAATTGTGTTTTTCGGACTCAGGGAGGTCTAAAACGTGGAGATCCGTCAAAATCTCGAGTTCGAATTTTTTGACGATTACAATACTTTCTCTTTGAATACTTCATATACTAGAAATAAAAACCACTGGTTTCATTTCCATTTTTCTGCTCTAACGGCCGTTCTATTTTAATTCCTTGGCGAATTATTGGTTTTTAAAGTATCTCAGGAATCCCAAACCACCGTGTATATTACGTGAGCATAGAATGACTTCATTAGGAACAAAACTGGTAACAACAGACAACCAAAAATAAAGGAAAAAAATCCTAATATATCGATACCAACAATCAAATACAATTCACTTGAATATCCTACTTAATTCACTAAACAGCATTTTGTTTGCATAAGATAAAAGGAGTCAATCGATGTTTTAAGCTGAAGGAACACAAAATAAAATTTTGATTTCCAATACCTGCAAAAGAAAATTAGTCTTTTCACATTCGAATCTCGTACACCACAAATTTCAGCAATAAAAACTAAATATCCGATACGGAGACTGAAATGGAGCCTTTTCAAATTCAGAGCTCTCACCCAGACGGAAAATAATGAAACTCTACCATCGCAGACAATAAATCAATTCATTATCATCGAGAAAGTTAGACGCTACATAACCAACTTTCGCGAAATGAATACAAAATGTGCTCGCATTTAAATGTCACGAAAATATACAAGAGACATATTTTGTAATTAGCGTCTCGCTCAAATCAAGTCAGGAATGATCTAAAACAAAATTATAAGACAAGAGTTTCCTTCATTCAACTTTCTCGTATATTTCCACATTCAGACAGTTCCTGGGTTTACGTTCGGTTTGATGGAGTTTATTGGCGCAAGAACCATTTTTGATTATGTTGTGCAAAGGGGTTTACATTCGAAGCATAAAGAGGTGAATCGTGCGTGCATTTTGACCCTATTCTCACTGGCCGTTTGGTTTAGTTGCTTATATTAATGTCGCTTGAAGTTGTTTCTAGTTTAGGTTTTACTTTCTCGTATACGAAGTATACAAAGAGAAAGTATTGTAATCGTCAAAAAATTCGAACTCGAGATTTTGACGAATCTCCAAGTTTTAGACCTCCCTGAGTCCGAAAAACACAATTTTGGAATTATTTCTGTGTGTCTGTCTATCTGTGAACACGTTAACTATTAGAGCTACGGGGGCTGAAATTTGGTATATGATCTTGACACATAATTTGTAGGTTTCTATCAAATTTTGGACACAATCCGTCCACGGGAAGTCTGCCTGTCTGTCTGAACGCGGTCATGCGAACACTATAACTCACAAACTTGAATAGCTAGATGGATAAAATTTGGTACACAGTTTTATCGTCATAAATGTAGGTCCGTATAAAATGTTGGGCCAAATCCGTCAAAGGGTTGACTGTCTGTCGGTCTAAATAATTTACTTTTGAAAAGAATCCGTTATCTCCACGCGCTTGCGTACTCGAAGCAATCTTCTGTGAATTACGTCAGTGTTTGGCCTTGAGCCGGTAAGAGCGGAAAATCGGTACGTATCTCTTTGAATTTGATTCTTTACCTAGATATTTTTCAATCACTATAATGAAAAACCCTCTGAATAGTCATTGGATTCTGGGTAACAGTAGGTTCGAATTTTTTTAGCCACGCGGGGGAAGAGGAAACGGCACCTTTTTCGGGAAGTATACGAGAAAGTTTAGGGGAGATCACTCCCGGTGGTTATTATACTAGCAGTATGCGGACTGTGTTACCCGTGGCATAAAGTCTTCAACAAAATAAAAAAAAGCTCAAAGTTTTGAAAACGAAATCAAAACACATATATATTATTGATTTCGCCCTCAATTTTTAGTGAAAGTACACGCAGGAACTTGAGCGAAATGTGAATAACGTGTTCTTTTAACTAAAGATATCAGCATAGATGCGCGACTATCCAAAGGTATAAAACAAATAAATCAAATGAATCTTGGATCAATAAAATGAAGTAATTAAGATTAGCTGACGCAATAAAATGATTGAGAGTATGACGTGACTTTCGCTTGGTACCGCCAGCCAATCGGATAGTAGAAATGCATTCTGGGAACTGAGAGTAACCTTGGGTCGGTCGAAAGCTTCGTCGATTCGGATATGCGAAAGAAAATGTTTTGAACTGATCAATAGAAAAATCATAGAAAATCGGAGGAAAAAAGATATTTTAACCATTCTTGTTTTAAATAAAGGATAAATATTCTGGTTTATACCTAAAAAAATTGAAAATGATAGCGTTATTAGAAAGTCGGAGGCAAGAAAATAAGAATTGAAAGTTAAAAACATAAAAGAAAAGTGACTATTATTTAAAAATTTCTCAAAATTCAGTAAATTATGTTGGAAATTCAAACGAAAATTCATTAGAACGGAAATCGTTTGTTCCATCCGATGATACATTGATTGTTTTTCAACGATCATTATAAAAGATACTACAGTCGTTAACGTGCCAAAAATGACCCAAAACAACACAAAACATTAAATAAAAAATTCTCTATATTAAATTTTAAAATTCTGGCTTAGAGGTGCATTGAGTCACCATTACGACTACCCGTGTGCCAAATTTCATGGCTGTAAGTGCGATAGATTCGTCTGGACATAGCACACACGCACGCAAACATTGCCTTTTATAAGTATAGATTAACGCTAAACTATTGGATTAGCTTAGTTATATTAACGCCTCATTCTGAAGTAAGACGTTCTCCCGTTGGTGTGATGTGGAAGTTTGGAAGGGGAGAAGGTGCCAGCTCAAGTGTCGCCGTCGTCATCTGACCGCGGTTGAAAATTATCAGACCGTCCCAAAATAGCCCTCGTGTTCCCTCAAAACAGAACAAATATAATATAACTAAACTATAACTGTATTGGAATATAGACCAAGGAACATCACCCCGCTCTGCCTAAGCATCCGGGTAAACAACTGAAAGACCGGCCGCCGCAACAGATAGTCGGGCACTGTAGTTTCTGCATAGTAGCCTCCATCACGAACGGCTCATGCAGCAACCCCCCGTTTTACAGGGGTACGACCCTTCTTCGGAAGTGGGCCCAAAGAGCCACACCACCATTATTGTGCCATCGGGTTGACGAGAGCCTGCTTACTCATACGGCAGCCTCTCCTCCGCCAACTAACGGTGTCCCCCCGGCTGGGTGTATTGGAATTTAACTAAACTAAATTGAAGCAATACGAGGGTCATTTGGGAGTGGAGCTTTTCATTTTGAAGCGTGGTCAGGCGATGAGGATGACATCGCAACTGGCGCCTCCTTCCACACCAAACTTCCGCGCCACATCAACTGGAGGGCATTTGGCCCTCGACGTCAGATTTAACGTGCATCAGGTCCATATACAATGAATATGGACATAATGTTTATTATACATGGTAGATCTTCAAAACAATTTGGAACCTTCTGGCCTGGAAGTTGGGACCAGACCACCGCAGCTAGTGTTCCTTGAACATCGATAGTTCAACTATCGATAGTATGGACTGAACTATCGATAGGTGTTCTTCCAGTCGATAGTTTTCTCCCCGGCGATACTATCGACAGGTGTCCTTCC
>BGPR01013800.1:0-13944 GCA_013235015.1 Araneus ventricosus | reverse complement strand
AAATTTATGGTGCAATATAACTGCAAATGACAAAAATAAAAAAAGACAAAGGGAAAAAAATAAGAAAAATAATTCTAATTCCAGGAGCGGTCGTGAAAAAAAAGGCACCGTCGCCGTCCCTTTCTACAATGGGGACATCGCGTGCGGTTGCACTTGCCCAAAACCCACACGCGCAACGCTGCGTGAACTTTATTTGATTGCGACTTAGTTGGCCTCATGAGAGAGCTGTTTGGTGAGCGTAACAGTCAGTGTACATGCGGGGCGACATTATTGCGGTTTTTCCGCCGAAAACGCAATTTGTCGCCAGTTTTTATTGTGTCATGAACACCGGTTTTGTTTGAACTACGGAGGAACAGCTAAAGCGAGAATTGATTTTCTTAATGTGCTTAATTCTGTGTTATTTCATTAAAGATATTGCAGCATTAATTGTTCTTATAATTACGATCGGACAGAAAATGTTTATTTTTCGTTTCCAAACACGGAGGAAATCAGTATTTAAATTACCAAACATTTAAGTAGTTGAAAATATTAATTTTTATCACACATTTAGCAATGTTATATCTGTCATAATAGTGATGACTAGATGGCGAGGCTGATTTGGTATCAGAAGTCGATGAATATCTCATTGATGAAAGTTCTTTGTAATGTCATAGTAATTAATGCCCTTTTGTTTAACTTTTCATTATATTTAATGATTCATGATATTTAATGATTCATGATTTCATGATTTTTATTTTCTCTTTATGTGTAATTCTTGCGAATAAGTCAAAATACGTTTATTACCAAACGAATTGCTATTTATATTCACTGTTATAATAGCCGCCAAATTGCACCGAATGGGTGAGACCACTTTGCCCAAGGCAAGAGGATTTAATTTCGGATATCAACTTCTTCATAATAAATTCTAAAAACCCAAGTAGTTGCAACCAGTATAAATCATTACACTGGGTGGATTGATTAGTCAGGAAAGTGATGCGTTTCAGGTAGATTTTTAATCGGCGAGTACAATTTTTAGTGCATCCACTTATAATTGCTTTGTATTTAATCTCCCAGCAACAATATAATTATTCATAACTGGGATTTTCCAGCTCACAATCTTTCTTCAGGTGAAAAGGATTTTCCCAACCCTATTTTCTTCAGAAAAGTTTTTGTCGCTACCACGAAGTCAGGAAATAATAAGAAATCGATAGGGATTTTACTAAAAATAACTATTTAGTGAAAACAAGTGAAATGTCTTAAGTAAATTTGAATTTTTATAATTAATTTTGCTTATAAATTCTGAAAAATTTGAAATGACAAAGTACTGTGAAAATTTTAGAGAAGCCAATATCTTCTCAGCTGCCCCTCATAGGTTTAGTTTAGCCCACTGCCCGGAAAATCGGTCATTATGAGCGCTGAAATACATGTTAAGTAAAGGAATATACGAATAACGGTTCCCATTAGAAGGCTAAGAAGTCTTGATTTATATTAAATAGAAAAAAAAAAATCGAAATCTTTGAAGTATTTTATGTTCTGTTATTATATAATATTTCTTTATAAATTTGTATTTTCATTCATGCATTTATTCATTTGTTTATCCTTGCTTTACATCTAGAAGTAATTATAAAACAAAACTGCCCTTTCATCCATAAAAATAGAAAGATGTTTCCTTAATGCAGGTGAATACGAAATTCAACTCGATATGTCAGAAAAAGAAACATTTTATGGTAATTTTTTTTTGCAGGTAATTTACACGTGAGTCGCTACTACTACGTAATTTTGTCAACGCATTTAAAAATAGTGACCGAACGGCTTTTGAAACCTTACCAAATTTAACTCTGGCACGACAAGGTTTAATTAGAAATCTCACACTCCATAACACACAATCTCTGCCGCAAGCGCCCTTGAAAATCGTTTTACACAAATCGGCAGTCGGGTCTGACCAAAGCGACCACATATTTAATATGGAAAACAGATCACTTCCTTGGGCAAATAGACTGGCGACACTGTGTGCATATTAGCGGGGGTTTCTCTTTCACGCGATGGCCACCAACATCACGGCATTTGTGGATTAGGTTTTTTTGCTCGGAGACTAAAGTATACTTACGCGAACCATTCCTACCTATTTATACACAAAAGCTACGCATGTATTTATAGACAGAAATTACAGGTTGCAGGCAAAGTTGAGTGTAACTCGCGGTAGCTCGACTCTTTGTATACACTTCGATATTTCCATGCTGCCGTGTGATATGCTTTCTGCGTGGAGTTGTTGGGACTGCCTCCTGCGGTGTAATAAAAACTAGAGATTATATAATGAGATTTGAGGATTATTGTTATGGAGCAATCAGAATTTGGGTTGGAAGAAAAGTAAATAGAGCACGGAATCTCTAATGTAGGAGTATGAACGGTAATTGTTATTTGTATTAAGTAAGTTGTATTTGAATTTTTGATTGGATGTATTTTATGTTTTTGCATGTGAGCTTACGTTTGCTAGACGCACATTTTTTAGCAGCCTGATTCTTGTGTTTTTACAGTTTTCATGGTGGTTCCAAGTTTCGATTTCTGAACAATAGAAAATTAAAAGGAAAACCTAGAAAAAATATATATAAGAAACAGAAGAAGTGTATTGTAATCAATAATGATAACAATACACCTTTTTGCGCGGCAGCATCCAGTGATTGCATCAACTACATTTTACTACAGTTAACCAACCAATCACTAAAGAATTAAACAACAAAAATTCCCCAATAGTAAAATAGTTAAAACACATAAAAGAAAAAATTAGAAAACAAAAGAAAATACAATTAATTCAAAATTTTAATAATTTTTGTTAAATTTTATTAATTGTAGCTGTTCTATTTCTGAACTAAGGTTCAGTGATTTGGCAAAATCTCAGCTCCGGGAACGAATGAATACATGTTCAACAGCCGATTCCATGACAAACCCATCAATTATGTGGTCTTGGTTCATTTTAAATTCATTATAGATTAAATGATTTTGTGTTGGTATGAGGTTAGAGCGAGATTTCAACTCGGTTGTCGTCGCTGTCTTCTGACCTCGGTTCAACGTTCTATGTCTTACATTTCTAAATAGTGCTTTAAATTAACAACTCTCACTTGTGAATTACAACCCTCTTATAACACGTCATTCTTTCAATGCGGCAAAAATTTCGGCAAGCTTTCTATAACACGTCTCAATCTCACTTCTGAACCACCGTCAACCCTTAACATAGATTTCTTATATCGCGATCCAAAAATTCCGTCAGGCTATTTACAACACGATATTCTGATACCATAGTTTTCACATAGCTGATCCACAAACTTAGACATTACGCACAGAGTTACGAATTTTTCTGTCGTACTATTTTGATTATTCAGCACGGTACCAATTCAACATTTAATGTAATCACCATATTATAAGCGAATGTACTACCCTTACGAACTTTTCACATGAAATGCTTTAGCTTTTTTCTGATCATAAATTCATAAAAACTAAAGTATTTCTTTTTAAGAAGTGGCATCTAATCACCATGAATGCGTATTCATAAGAATGTCAAAGGTATGTAGATAAAGATACATAACAAGTAATATAAAAAAAAATTTTAAGTCAATTCCTACTTTAATAATTAATAGTTTAATAGTTTTCGAGATATAATGATAAACGTACTGCGCACGCGCAAATATATGGCTAAAATATGGGGGGTGCTTCGATGATCCCATGGGCCAACCATATATCCAAGAACCAAGTCTGTAATGTTAATAGTTTTCGAGATATAATGAAAAACGTACTGCGCATGCGCAACGATATGGCTAAAATATGGGGGGTGCTTCGATGATCCCATGGGCCAACCATATATCCAAGAACCAAGTCTGTAATGTTAAGTTTTCGAGATATAATGAAAACCGTACTGCGCATGCGTCATGCAAAATATGAAATGACAGACAAGAAAGCGAATTAATATTGCATTGTCATGTAGTTCTGAGCTATGCTTAAAGTTTCAAGTCTCCAGCTCATCGGGAAGTTAGTTTAAAATCGATTGCAAAATTTGAACAAGAGAGTGTGAACTAATAGTAGGAATTGAAAAAAGTATTAAAAAAAGAAGCGAATGATATATTAAACTTTCTCTATTTAGTCCTTCAAATGTTCATTTATTATATAGTTTGCATAATAAAAACGCAGTGTGAATACATTTTACTTAACTTAAAATTCTTTTAAATTGAACCGCGGAAATGGAGGAACAATGATCAGTTTTTAATAATGATGTTCCTCTTGCTCAATCGACTGACGTAGAAATCGCCACTAAACTTTTCAGTACAGTTTAGTGGACGACGCTGTCAAAAAAATACATTTAAATAGTAATCAACTTCATCGCAAATGTATTAGATGCATTCGCAATCATTGCAGATAAAAAGAGATTATAAGTTGTCTACTTAATGCAGAAAATGTAAAATATCACCCAAGGTTGGAGGGTTGAAAGTTACTATCTCTACTAATAATAGATATACTAAACAAAAATTAAAGTTAAAAAAGAAAGAAAAGTATAGATAAGAAACTGCAGATTTAAACATAAACGATGACAATACATCTTTAAGCGTACTAACGCAACAGCCTCAAGTTGTTGTTGTTGTTACTAATCCCTCTCTGTCTAGCAGCAGCTAGACCCCATCCATGAGCCCACTCACTCTCAAGAAATCGAGAGCAAGCAAAGGATCCGTCTCAAAAGTCTCCCTAGATAGGCGAAGACACGAGAGGATGTGCTCTGGGGACGCACTCGCTACTCCACACTTTGCGCATACCGGAAAAACTTTGTTAACGTGGCTGAAGGAGCAACTCCTCAGGTGACCGCTGACAAATCTGGACAGCGCCGTCTGGTCGGCTCTGTCACAGGCAAGGCCAATGGAGCCACCAGAAGTGATTGCATCAACAGAAGTTTAAAACGATAATATTTAAAATTCAAAAATTAATTTAGAAAGTAAAAAATGTTCAAAAAAGAAGAAATGAATGAGAAATCGAATGGCGAACTTTATCGAAAACCACTCGCCATAAAGATTCCAAATTAGACAATATTTTCTGTCAAGGGTAACTATTACTATTTCTACGCTTTTATACGACAGTTAGATCCGTGTCCAATGTCGATGCCGGGATTTCCTAAGCCATCCTTTCTAATGTAAGTTTCTAAAGTTTAATGTATTTTGTCATTCTAAGACGCGCAAATTGTTCTGCAATCTTAGGAACATAAAGAAGCCACTAGAACGGGGGGAGGCGGGTGCTCTGCACTGGACTTTCTCATAAACTTACTCAGTGCGGCGTATTTTGGGTTTAGCTTTAGAGTTTTTTTTTGAAGAGAATAGATTATGCATTTTGAACCACTTCTCATTTAACCAATCATAATATAAATAAAAATCGTTGTGGCTATGTATGTGGGTACGAGGCTATGTTCCACATTCCTCCTAAACCAATGGATTGTTTTCAACCAAATTTTGCACACTTATTATTTAAGACAAGGGGAAGACACTTATGAACTTCTCAAAGTCCAAGAGTTAACACAGTAAGTTAATTAGAAATTATTCGAAACCGTTTTTCCGCAGTAACTTTGGAGCAAATTGTTTCATAAAAAATATTTTTATACCATCTTAATGTTCAAACTTTTACTTTTCCAATGATACCAATTTCAATTTTGTGCAATTTTCCATCAATTTTCATTAATTTTTCAAAATTTAATTAATTAAATGATTGAATTGACGCAGACGATTTTGAATGAAATTTATAGATTCTCCGCTGCTAGGCAACGGCGAGACTTTGAATTACTCTGCCTTTATTTTTCAGATATTTTTGTTTGTTTTGTAAATATTTCTTTATTTATTATTTTCGTGCAATTTTTTGTTTAATTTTAATAATTTTTCCAAAATTTATTATTCAATGGCTGATGCAGTATATTTTTGCCATTCATTATTGAAACGCCCAGTAGTCTGCCTAAGTTTGGAGTTGGCTTAAGCATTATACCAGAAATTTTAAAAAATCATAAACTTACATTTCAAAAATATTTAATTTTCAAGAATTATTTTGGTTTTATCACGACTTTCAAGGAAGAACCTCGCATTTTTTGTTACTTTGATATAATTTTATGAATTTGTAAACTTGGTTTAGAAACGACGGCGAGATCTTTATATAATTAAAATACATTTTGACTATGCATGTGTGTGTATGTTCCTCATCTCCTCTTAAACTGCTGAACCGATTGCAACCAAACTTTGCACACTTATTATTTAAGGCAAGAGAAAGATCACTGTCAACTTTCCAAAGCCCAAAAGTTAGTTAAATTTCACTTTTAAAAAATTTTATAAAATTCGGGGTAACTAATTTTACACCTTATTGAATTTCAGAAAATTAGCTTATTAGTGACACAAATTTCATTTCCGTACAATTTGTTTCTCTCTTTTTAAAAATTTTTCAAAGTTAATTTTAAACACAATTTTCACCAATATTTTTTATTGTTGAAGAACAAGAATAATACGAAGAACTGCTGCCATAATACATTAGCGGAATTCTGGAAGAACACTAAAAGAAAATTTCTAAAAGTAGACGATTCACAACGACGATAAACAATTTATATCAGGAACAACTATTGATTTGGTTTATTTTCATGCTTTCAATTAATGAAAAATTAACTATTTAATTGTTTCAAAATATTCATTAAAACCTTTCTTATACTTCAGTATTTGTTAAGAAAATTTGTAGTATCTATATAACAAATAATTATTAATTTATAAAGAAAATTAACTATCGGCGCTTTTTAAAAATCTCTCGTTCAATTGATATTTTCATTTTAATTAAAAAACATTTCAGATCATAAAAGGATTTTGTGTAATATAATACAGTAGAACCCCGCTAATCCGAACTAATTGGGACTGGTGACTGTTCGGATTACAAAAATTCGAATTACCCGCAATTCCGATAAAAATAGAAAAGAAAAAGATTTGTGCTAAAAAATGTAAGCTATAAGTACTCAGTACTACTATCTCTTGAATTCTTTTATTCAAAAGCAATAGAAAGAGAATTTGTCTCCCCTTTTCATTAGAATAATGGATGTGCTCCTGTATGAAGTGACCTTATCTTACGGCGAATTGCATTAGTTTCTTCAATGTGTACAAAATTATGCATGTTGAAAAAGTACTTTTTTGTTTTAAATATGTATATTTAAATCTTTTCAGGTAATGTTTTCAACTACATATAATTTTCGAAAATAAAATCGGTTCGGATTAACCGGAATTTCGGATTAGCGGGGTTCTACTGTATTTTATATTGTTTCAAAAGTCTTTCTGTGGGTGCATGGTGTAAACAGTCCAACACGCAGGATAATCCAGAATGAAGGTTTAATTACAAATATGCAGGAAAACACGTAGCACAGGTACAGAAAACAATAGTTCTTGCACATATCAGCAATGTAAACAGACAACAATTCACAGGTGATAACAGTTCAGCACTTTGATATTTAGCAACACAAACAATCAGCAAATAACTAATAACGACAATAACAGCACTTTCAATAACGCTCAGCTCACCAGCTTCCTAGCTCGCTCTGCAGACGAAACTCTAAAGTCGTTCCCAATGGATCAACACTCTCCCTCTGATCCAGGCGCGGTCCTTATATACTCTCTCCGACAGGCCGTGACGTCACATGGAGTTTTCTCGTATATTCAAGCGTATTCCCTTTCCTAATAGAAATATCGAGAAAAGGGTTGTATTTTCTGAAATCATCTATTTGTCACCAAGGTCGCCAAAATGTTCGCCAAGGTCAGGAATCCCGGAACAGCCGCTGCCCGTCAACCCATGCTTAACCTTGTAAAACTCTCTTTCCAACCATAAGACTAACATTGCTGGGAAGCGACTTTCTATGTTTATAACAATATAATAGTAGTTTTTACATTAAAAATATTAGACATGAAAGTATTTTAATCCGGAGCAACGCCGGGCGTAACAGCTAGTTAGGTCTAAAATTTGATATTTTATTTGTAATTTTGGTGTCACGAGACCACCTATTCAATTTCATTTATCTACAGTGTTGTGTCTTTCAGTTATCATTCACAGATGCACACAATAGACCGAAATACTGTCTACCCATTGACGTATTAGGTCCAACATTTTATAAATATCTACAATTCTGATAATAAAACCACACGCAAATTTCATGTATCTAGCTTGTTAATTTTTTTTGAATTATCATTATTAATATCGTTGTGTACTTCGTACGCTTTGAAATAAAATGCCGTAGTCCTTTCTTGCAGTTAATTGTACATTTCATAACTTTAAATTATACCAATGCACTTTAGAAAAGCGTCAATATTTCGATTTAGACGGCTTGGAATCAAGAGATCAGTAAAAATCGTCAATCAATTTTTTTTTAAATCTGACTATTTTTAAATTTAAAAAAATAACATCGCATTAAAATTGCTCTCAGAATACATTATAATTAAAAGAAATGATTTATGGATACAGTCTTAAAAGAAGCGGAAAATGAAGTCACCATTTTTTTTCACCTACTTTCACATTTTTGCTGCTTTGGCCAGGTGCATCACGTTGCCCAATTACAAACTCATCGTCGGATCTTCTGTAACCGTCTATGAACCGTGCAGAGAAAGACATCGATGGAAAATTTAACACTTTGATGGGCAACGTTCGTCACGTCCCCAAGATGATGGTCTTTCAAATTCCGGAAGAGCATCCATGACACTGTTAGTTGGGTACCAGAATTGTGACAAATTTGAGCGGTGAAAGGTTGCCCGAGAATGATACTCGGAAAACCGTTGTGTTGCCATTTCTGCTATTTTTTAAAAATTAAAATCTGATTACAACAAATTTGAACTTTTTTCTGTCCTTTATATGAAACTATGTGATTTTGTATAAACAAAAGGTGCTTGACTCATATATCAAAACCAAAATGGTCCATCACGTACCGTTTTTTAGGAGACATACTTCTCATATTTATACAAATTGGTTACAGAGAAATATAACAGAGGCTTGATTATAGAAAACGCAAACACTGAAATGATTTTTCCCCGTTTCCTCTTTAGGCATCTGATGGTGTGTCCCTGATAACAGACCAGATATATTCAGCTAGCATACTTCGATTCCATCGTCCACTGAAACGCTTTTCAAACATAGAGATGCCCTGGTGAAATCTTTCCCCATGTTCATCACTAATTGCGCCAAGGTTTTGAGGAAAGAAGTTCAGATGTGAGTCCAAAACGTGTAGTTTTAATGGCATATTACAACTTATAACACGAAAGCATTTCACCATGTCACCAACAAGATCTTCATAGTTTTCAGCCTTATTTCCAAGGAAATGTGTGAACACTGATTTGAATGCCAGCCAGGCTGCTTTTTCTGCTTCTGACAGTTTTTTTTTCAAACTCTTCATCAGGAAAGACTGCTTTAATTTGTGGGCCAATAAAAAAACCCTCCTTTTACCTTTGCCTCACTTAAATGTTTGAAATTGTTCCCAAAATGAAAGAAAGCCACTCCTTCTCTGTCCAGAGCTTTTACAAATATTTTCATCAAACCGAGTTTAAAGTGCAATGGTGGAAGAGAAGGACACATTGCGGATTCACAAATGGTTCATGTGATATGTTTTTGGTGCCAGAAATGATTTTTTTTTTCTCCGAGGCCACTTTTTACGGATGTGGCTTTTTGGAGCTAAAATGTGGATTTTTGGAAAAATGGTGCGTGGTAAACAAAAAATAATTACAGATTCGTTATTTTCAGCCAAAAATATACAAGAAACACATATTTTCATCTAAAGGACATTTTTCATGTTGTACAGTGTTATTCTGACATTTAAAAAGTGCAGCATATTAAAATTTCTCGCGGAATATGTTATAATCTAAAGGAAATATTTATGGATAGAGTCGGAAAAGAAGCGGAAAATAGAGTCATCAATTTTTTTCACCCACTTGCACCTTTCTGCCGCTTTGGCCAGGTGCATCACGTTGCCCAATTACAGACTCATCGTCGGATCTTTTGTAGCCATCTATGCACCGTGCAGAGAAAGACATCGATGGAAAATTTAACTCTTTGATGGGCAACGGTCGTCACGTCGTCAACATGATGGTCTTTCAAATTCCGGAAGCCGCCATAAAATAATAGTAATTGAAGAGCATCCATGACTCTGTTAGTTGGGTGCCAGAATTGCGACAAATTGAAGCGGGGAAAGGTCGCCCGAGAATGACACTCGGAAAACCATTGTGTTGCCTTCGTACACATAATAAAATGTAACTTGATAAGGTTGAGGTATACTTTTAGAGATGTTAATGAAATGTTGTAGAGGAAATGTTGAAGGATACAGAAAGAAAAATATGCTCGGAATAAGATCTTGGTTGATACTATTCATGGAATACTTGATGTATAAAATACATATCGTTAATGGTTTGGTGTCTTTGTCTTATGGAAATCGATTGCTCTATTTTGAGCTTGAATCTCGACCTAACTAGGTGATGTTTAATTTAATGTTCAGTGAAAGAAGATCCTAAAAATAACTCGCATGAACTGAACTGAACTGAAATAAAGGAAATAATCTCTTTAGAAAAAGGAAAAACTTAATAAAGTGCTTTATAACAAATCCAATAGAAAGACTAGAGAAAGTAAGCATTTTACCATCTGCCGATATAGAAGCAAGAATGATAAAGTAAACCAAAACTCTTTAACTTCACAGACTTTACTCACCTGACAGTAAGAATCATAAAGAACAATACAATATTTTCTATAATTTAATAAAAATTACAATGAAATAACTAACCAAAAAATGTCTTCGACCTTGTCAAAGCTACAAGTACAAGTGGAATGACTACAAAAATAGGAAAATTTTCGAGCCTGTCCAAGCCAGAAAGCAATGTTGAAACGTTTTTATCATTTTTTTTAAGAGGAAAATTAAGAAAAAACAGTTTTAATGATTTTAAATAATATCAAGAATTCTGGCTTGGCTCTGGGGGGGGCTGTAGCCCGATAGCCCCCCCGGATTCGCCACTGAATCTCTGCATTATATTCTACTCTATTAAAATATGCCCATATCGCCTTCATTAGTAGTGTTAAGAAATAATTTCGCTTATTCGTCTTTGATAAATGACACATAATAAAATACGAAGATATAATGAAAAATTATGTTTAAATATTTATTTGTGCCAGAAAGAATTATATTTGGATATGCTGGCCAAGGCGAAGCTGTTTACTGGAGACTTTCAGCACAGTTTATTTTAATTTCACTCCCACCCCTAAAAAAAATCCAAAATGGCGTTCTCGAGAATTTGCCTTTCTTTTCTAGACCATGTTCTTTCGTCTCTTTAAGTAAAAAGAGAATAAATATGTAATACAATTCCCGCAGTATGTTTTCTTGTGCCTTCGCGAAAGAGACGTCATAACAATAAAATTTAAAAACACCCCTCGTCTGAAAAAATGCGTGATAAATCACTTCAAAGCGATATCTTTTTGTGCATCTCAACTGTAATCTCATCCTTCCCCCCCTTCTTAAGAAATCTGCATAAAATCTAACGCACGAGAAAACAGAACTGAAAGGGAAAAGGCGGGAAAAAAAAGCGAGTCCATTTTTTAAGCAGGGGGAAAGGAGATGCGAGAATTCTTTTATGTTCTTGTGTAGAAATGGTGGTGGCTTTTACGACAACTAAATCGCACTGTTCATTTAACACCAATACTGAATTTTTACGAGATTAGAATTGCTTTTTCCAAGACACAGTGGGATAAGTGCCAGATTTAAAGCATTTTAATAGACTTAAGTCAATTGCATTGTTCGATTTTTTTTTGCTGAAGTATGAATGTAAACATTTAGAACTGGCAGTAATATATACGAATCCATTGTATTGCTAATTACAGTAAAAAGAATTTTGCTTTTAGGTTTTAATGCTATTGGTTCCTTTTTTTGCATAAAATGCACATCAAAAAGTTTTTTCACAACAACAGAAATTATAAAATTACGCGCTTGTTATTTTTATGAGCTACATTTGAAATGCTTTGATAACTGTGGAGATGTAAAAAGTTTAAAAGTGGCGTAGTTATAGCTCTAGAAGAAATATGATGCAATTTGCTATCAAATTACGTTCTAAAGTATTACAAGCCGACTTTTATAAAAACTTTCGAAAATATTTTTGCAATTAAAACTGGATAAAACCGGTTTCCAAATATAAACAGAAAGTAAGATTAAATGCGTGCATGCATTTGTCTTTCTTTTTCTAATATTCAAATTTATAGACAAAAAGTAATACAAACATTTAAGCTGTTATGAAGACTCAAGAGGTTAAGAAATTGTGAAAAGTATGCTATGGACGGGTTTTCTGGTTTGTTTACTTAACGTTAAAAACCTTGATTTTATCTGCATGTATGTTGGACTTCCGCTTTCAAGATCCATTGACTTAGCATTACACCGGAAATATGTATTACTAGCATTTAAGCAAACCAGAAAACTCGTTCATACCTACTTTTTAATCGGAAATGAATGATTCTGTATGCCTTCTTTTAAAAATGTTTTTTATTTGAAACAGAAAGTTATACGACTTTGAAATTCTTTCAATTGAAACTATTTGATTTTGTTTGTTATATTACACGAAAACGGTGAACGTAAAGTTACTTTTATTTCAGACAGATTCGTATGTTTAGTTTAGTTATATTAACGTCCCGTTTTGAAGCAACACGAGGGCTATTTTGGGACGGACCTCGTAATTTTGAACCACGCTCAGATGGCGAGGACGACACCTGAGCTGACACCCCCTCTTCAAGCCACACCAACGGGAGGACGTTTAGCCACTACGTATCATTTAGCGTGCAACAGGCCCCATACACGACGGATCTTCAGTGGGATCGGGTTTCGAACCTGGAACCCTCCGGTCCCAAAGCCAAGACCTTACCACTAGGCCACCAGATTGTATGATATGAAAACGGAATATTTCTCATACAACTTTTCTTTTTGCACTTTTTACTGTTACTGTCCCATGCAATAAGAAGGTAAAAAAGTAGCATTACTGCAGGTATAGATTATGAACACGTGACAATTAAAATTTCTATTTCTGTCAAAATATATAAAAATAATCGAGAACGAAAAGATATCTTAGGGGTCTATTCTGGTACCCCGGTTGGGTTGGGGGGTTGGGGGGGGGGGGGGGGGTGGTTGGGCGGGGGTGCACCCCCCCCCCCACCCCCCCCCAACTCCCAACCTAACCGGGGTACCAGAATAGACCCCTTAGTCATTTACATTCATCATTTCGCTTTTATCGAGCTCTGAACAATGTTTTACGCTGCGCCTGAATATTCACTGGAAGCAAATACAAGGATGCTCTATGGATTCCAAAATGAAATTGGTTCGGGATGTTTCACTTTATCAGGAATTGACTCCATTGATGAAAAAATGTCTAACTCTTTAATCACGAGGCGACTTTTTTCTTCTACCTCCTTTAAAACCGGAACTTTTTGAGAGGAAACGACATGAATTGGACTCTCCCTACCTGGGTGGTCATTTTCCTCACCACTCTAAACCCTGCTATAACCTTCCCTTAAAGCGCACGGAAATGGGCTTTGGTTTGCAAGGATAATTAGACCCCCTACCGCGCTTATCTCCTAAGCGATCTACAGAACCACACCTCCCCCCCAGAAGAAGCCGACCGGCATTCGTCGCTGTTAAGAGGAAATTCTTAGACCGTCCTGGACCGCCTCGCTCGGTGTGAGAGGGTTAAATATAGGTATACATAATAGTGATTGTGGATCAGAACTCGGTAATATGATATTTTAAATACTTAATAGCTTCATTTGAGTACTTACCGTACCTCCTTCTGATAAACTAACTAGCAATTAGCTAATGAATTTCAGTTCCCATGCATGTTTAAGCTAATTTTATAGCGTTTACTTTTCAAATGTTTTTTGAACTTGTTTCCACCACCGCATTATGCAGCTTTTCTCAGTGGTATAGTT
>BGPR01013799.1:27569-38741 GCA_013235015.1 Araneus ventricosus | reverse complement strand
TTTGATAGAATCGGGTTTCGGGCCCGCTATCCTCTGATGAGGACGTAGATACTCTACCATGAGGCTATCACGGCTTCCGCTTATGATAGAATATGCTGAATATCGAGTAACGGGCAACGGATGTAGAGACTGCGGAGTTCCGCTTGATTCTTGGAAGCTTGTACCTCCTCATCATAGAATTTTTAACCTATCATGATTTAGATAGGAAGAAAATTGTCATTTGGGATATTTCCTCGTTCTTTGGAGATTTGGTAAAGATTTAAAAGACACAGTTAATGCAGAAACAGAGCTGTAACCAAACAGCTGTAAATGTGAAGAACATTCCCACAAATATGAATTAAAAGTTTCGAAACAGAGCAGTTCATTAAAATTAAAATATATATGCAATAATAATTTTGTTGGTGTAGTCGTTAAGTAATGAACAGGCCGAGTAAATAACTATTTTTCATTTATTATCAATATATGGGAGAGTGACGGAATATACGTACATCTCGTATGAAAGTTTCAAGTCAAAACAGATCGAAAAATCCCTGCGTTCTCTCAGATAGGGGATTAACATATAGACACGTGATCAAAGTGAAGGGAATCTTAGCAATTTTTAGCAAATTACGTTGGTGTTTTAGGGAAAAGTCTGTCGTCAACAAGACGTTTCTGTGGGCACGTGGAAGCGATTAAAGTACTATTCTTTTAATAATAAATAGGCCAAAATGCGTTATTTAATATACCTCCAGCGCGGGAAATAAAACGAAACTGTAGTTTAAGAAAAGTGATTTTGGAGTACATTAGTATTGTAGTAAGATTTTAAAATATATAATATTAGAATTTAAAGTAAAATTAAGTGAGGTTATTACATATATTAGAAAATCACCCGTTATGGTATGACGGGTACAAATTGCATCTTCACTCGAGAGATTTTCCGTCAAATTTGACGTGTTTAAATAGATATATATACGAGATAAATGTTTAACATTGATTGAAAACAAATAAAATAAACATATGTTTTATGACAGGAAATATATATGTTTTATTTGCATATTATTTATATATTTCGTTATTCAAAAAACCTCTTGGTCTAAAAAAATCTAGAAAATCTAGTAGATATAATCTAGATAGATAGAAAATCTAGTTTCAAAACAAAGCACTTCTCTGCTTGTCAAACATTGCCAAAAAATATTATCAAATTATATCATCACGATTGCAATAAATAATCAGAAACATCGTGGCGTCCAAACTATATCACGCGCATGACATAACACTGACGTAATTTGCTATTTTCTATTGAAAAACGGAAATTAATTTGAAATATATGATTAATATAATTTAAAATTTCTCTGGAACTATTGATCATAGCGAGATAAATTTTATATCAATGGATAGCAAATTTTATTTCATTATTTTAGAGCTATTAAATTTGAAATTAGAACAACAATTACTCTTTTAAATTTAAAACTACTGAAATTTAGGTTCTCTAACAATGAAATAATGCTGTTTAACGTCTCGCAGTGCTGTGGCGCGAGTTTTATTGTTGGTGACGTCAGAGCGTTACCGAGAGATCTGGTCTATTATATTAGTAACTAGTAGTACGCGCACGGCGTTGCCCTTGGGATCAAGACTTGAACAAAATGAAAAGGAAAAAAAAAACGCCCGCAATGACATGAAAAAGTTTTGAAAACAAAATCAAAACAAAAGATACATATTATTTGATTTTCCTGCTTATTTTTTTCGCGCTACGGTACAGAGTACGTTAATCCGAAACAATATTACAAAATTGGAACGTGAAAATGATTATTAAACAGCAAGCAAAATATAAAATTGAATCCGAAAATAATATTCAGGTGAAGATCATGGCGTATCCTGCGCGTCCGCCAATGAAGATTGCCAGCTACGTTCCGAAGTGCCACGCGAGGAACTCGATCGAGAAAAATAACTCTCAACCGCCCAGAAAAAAATTAATTAAAAAAAACGGAAAAAGATATTTTCACCGTTCTTGTTTTAAATCCGGCGGAACCGTTCTAGTTATAAGCTGAAAAAAATTGAAATTAATAGTGTTATTAGAAAGTCGGATGCAAGAAATTTAAAAACAAAAGTAACATTGCGATGGCAAAACTGGCTATTTTTTAAAAATTTCTCAAAATTCAGTAAATTATGTTAGAAATTCAAAACTAACTTCATTAGAACTGAAATCGCGTGCTCTTTCCGATGGTGTATCTATTTTTGTCGTACAATTATTCGAAACCATTCTATTGAGAAATTAGTGCGAAAAATCAACCAAAACAACACAAAACATTAAATAAAAAAATTCTAGATTAAATTTTAAAATTTCGGCTTCGAGGTGCATTCAGTCACCGTTAAGACTACCTGTGTGCCAAATTTCATGGCTGTAAGTGCGATAGATTCGTCTGGACATCGCAGACAAACACACGCACACACACACACACAAACATTGCTTTTTATAAGTATAGATATACATGTAACGTCAGTCCTTAAATGTGAAGTGTAATTCATTTTAGTCAGGGAAAAGACAGCAGTTGATTCTTCTTTTACTTAGTCTTTTATTCAATCATTAGATATTAAGTTATTTTTTCATAGTTAAAGGGATCATTTTTTTCGTAGCTCCATGACCAGGATTAAAGAGATTACGCCCGAGCGGTGCGATGTTGTTGTTCGTTTACATGCTTGAATCAAAAAGGGCAGATAGGAACGCGCAGAAATTTGGAGCACCCAGAGAAGGAAATTTCCCCCGAAAGACTCGTGACTCGAAATGGAAGTCGTTGTGAGTGCGCTTGTTACGATGGAAGTAGAAGTAATTAAACATGAGGTGTCATTAAAAATGATTCAAGAAAGTTAAAAAATTAAATTATCACTTATGTATTCGTTAATGATGCTCGCACGGGTTTATGGCTACCATTAAATACGAGAGTTAGAGGAAAATGTCGATAATTATAAATTCTTCAAAATAATCGTGCCGTGCACAACGTACGTTCTTGTTAAATGAAAAATTGGAGAACCACGATCTCGGAATTAAGAAGCTCGCTATTATTATAATTTCGCGACAATAGCAAATATCGACTATGAACTCTAAGGATTTTTACCACTCCAATGAATTTTGGGATCTCATAAATGCATGGACTCTTACAAAGAATCGTCTTCCCTCTGGTGTGGCGCAGAAGTTTGCAACGAGTGCCCGGCTCAGGTGTAATCCTTGTCATGTGACCACGGCTCGAACAACAGGGTCAATTCCTAAACAGCTATCGTGCAGCTCAAAAAAAGGAAAGCTTATCTAACTAAATTAAACAAACTAACCCGGAATTGAACGCACGGACTTGAGCACACAGGCCCGCATCATAAACTCTGCATCATCTGAACCGGCAAATAAGCAGACGGAAATTAAAATGGCAGAGACGTGCTAGCCGGGCGCGCTTCGATCTGAGGAAATGCTGATACAATGATTCAGTTCGGTGAGCAGCTATTTACAAAGCACGTCAACCTTATCTTTAAACGAAAATACTGCGAACGAGGACAATAGAAGTGAAGAAACGTTCAAACATCCAATGCCTATTCTGCTCCTAGCAAAAATGTGTGTATGTGGCAATAAATTATTTTTCATCTAAACTTAATCATTTGGTATTTTATTTCTGATCCTTCAACTTCCAGTGTTTGAACTGCTCACGTTGAAAGATGGAATTGCTGACATTAGTGGGCGAGATTGCAAATCTCTTTCCACGGTAGCATTGCAAATGCAACGCTGTGTTAGGTTGTTGGCGCTCTGCAGGCTAGATGAAGAAGCGTTTGATACACCATATTCTGTCAAAACCTATTTATGTGTACCTGGCATTTGGCCACAAATGCGACCACACGAAAATTCTTCAACAATTCGAATGTCAGAATTTACATGAGACTCTGCCGTATCAAGTCTGTACGCGTCACTATCCTTAAGGTAACCCAGGGCCACCCAGAACTCTGCCATATCAAGTCTGTACGTCAATCACTTCAAGCACAACCCAGGGCCACCGGAGACTCTGCTATATCAAGTCTGTACGTCAGTATCACTTAAAGCACAGTCCATGACCACTTGGAACTCTGCCATATCAAGTCTGTACGTCAGTATCACTTCAAGCACAACCAGAGGCCGCAGAACTCTGCTATATCAGTCTGTACGTCAGTATCACTTCAAGCACAGCCCATGGCCGCCTGGAACTCTGCTATATCAAGAGTCATGCGTCAGTATCACTTCCAGCACAGTCCATGACCACTTGGAACTCTGCCATATCAAGTCTGTACGTCACTATCACTTCAAGCACAACCCAGGGCCTGCTTGGAACTCTGCCATATCAGAATCTGTACGTCACTATCACTTCAACCACAACTTAGGGCCGCTTGGAACTCTGCTATATCCAAGTCTCTGTACGTCAGTATCACTTTAACTAACCCAGGGCCGCTTGGAACTCTGCTATATCAAGTCTGTACGTCACTATCACTTCAACCACAACCCAGGGCCGCTTGGAACTCTGCTATATCAAGTCTGTACGTCACCTCACTTCAACCCACAACCCAGGGCCTTGGGACTCTATATCAAGTCTGTACGTCACTATCACTTCAAGCACAACCCAGGGCCGCTTGGAACTCTGCCATATCAAGTCTGGCCCGTCGGTATCACTTTAAGCACAACAGGGGTGCTTGGAACTCTGCTATATCGAATCTGTACGTCAATATCACTTCAGCAGTCCATGACCGCCCGGAACTCTGCCATATCAAGTCTGTACGTCACTATCACTTCAAGCACAACCCAGGGCCGCTTGGAACTCTGCCATATCAAGTCTGTACGTCACTATCACTTCAACCACAACCCAGGGCCGCTTGAATCTGCTATATCAAGTGTGTACGTCACTATCACTTCAACCACAACCCAGGGCGCTTGGGCTCTGCTATATCAAGTCTGTACGTCACTATCACTTCAAGCACAACCCAGGGCCGCTTGGAACTCTGCTATATCAAGAATCTGTACGTCAGTATCACTTTAAGCACAACCCAGGGCCGCTTGAACTCGCATCTATAGTCTGTACGTCAATATCACTCCACGCTACATAAAATGACCAGGGCTGCTTCCTGAAGGTCCGACGTGAACGTAAACTAATCCTCATATATGTTCGAACCAAGCCAGACTTCTATCCTAGACTCGTTGCTAAGTGTCCAAATGTTAGAAACAGAAGATGCCATACTACCCCTTTATTATGAGTCTTTGATTCGATATGCAAGACCAAGTGGAATTTGAATCTACACCACATTAAGTATTCCAAAAACTAAACTCAATCAAATTCTGTATAGTTAACTGCGTTAACAAATAAATATAAATTAATTTGAACTGCAAAACTGAAATAGACGCAAAATAAAAACAACCGTCAAACCTTCGTCACCGTACCCTGACACTTGGAAGCATTTCTAGAACACCCATACAAAAAAAGTCCTAAAGAACCAAAAAAAAGTCCCAATTCCAAAGAAAAACAAAGTAAAAACAAACGTCTCGGCTTCTGTTTCGGTCCGATGACCTAAAACGAGAAAAAGACTTTCAGTGTGATTTATTGAACGATTTTGTTTTATCTTTTTCTAAACAGCGGTGAAATTTTTAATTGAAAAAATTAGATGTAGTTAATAAAGGAAAACGATTGGGCTTTTAATTTACTAACATATTTTGATTAGAGTCCTTTCTTTTTTCATTAAATATTTTTAAGTCACAAAAGTAATTTATTTTGTTCTGAATTTTTGTTATTCCGTCTCTTCTTCTTGAAACGTATGGGCGATGGAATTAAGTCTCAGTTGCTGCCGAGCATGCGCAGTGAGAATAGTTCAAAAAAATAAAAAGATATTTCTGTATCGCGATTGTTTCTGTATTCGGTGTTGCGATTGTTTTCGAAATCTAATTTTAAAAAATAATAAACTATAATGCAAGAAAAACGTCCGAAACTGAAACGAAAACAAATACTGAATAACCGAGACAGGAAAGAATAAACAACTGAAGGCTGAATTTATTTAAATAGCTTTAAAAAGAAGAAAAAAAAATGGCTAGCCAAATGGGGAACTGGTAACAGATTGCACTCTTTAATTTCAAGTTATAAACATAAATGGCTGGAAATTAAAGAGAAAAAAAAATAAAACTTTTCCCTTGAAATTAGAAAAATAAAAGACAAGTGATTCGAAAACAGTGAATTAAATATTATTTAGATAAAAAATTGAATAGTTTGCCTATTAATTTGTCTCTTATCTTTGACTAAATAAGCTTACAGCCAGTTTTTAAAACATAGTCACAATGCATAATTATGTATATTATAATCTATAATATAAAACAGAAAATGCATGTGTCTGTGTGTCTGTCACAACTCCTCCTCCTAAACGGTGAACGGTAGCGACATGAAATTTACACAGGACATTCTGGAGCACATTTCTAGATCAACTGTGCTATTTTCAACTTTCAGAATTAATTAGTTCTTAAGATATTAACGAAAATTAGCTGTTGTTAAGCCTAATGCTTAGACACTTCTGAAATATTTATCGCACGACAGTTATTTTTACATCATCTTAGAGAGCAGAAAATTATCTTTTTAATGATATTAATTTCATTGCGGTGAAGTTTTTTCCTCTGATTGTTATTAACATTTAAAAATATATTTTTAACGCAATTTCTAACAATGCTTTTTATTCTTATAGAATTAAATTCAAGCTAGTTGACTGTTTCACGCGCGTGCTTTTGCCAGTGTTAAACTTAATATAAGAAAACATTGATTTCTTTGGACATAAACAACAAAGGAGTCTTTTTACTTCCGGTTTCCGGTTGTCGTAGCACTTACACCTTTTAATACGGTTACACAGTGATCCAATGACGTTAGTGAATTATTCTCTCGATGTTTTGTTTACTTTTCACAAATTTTTAAATAATCCTAATGAGTGTGTATTGAGCCTTCAAGGTTACTTAGTCCGGATAATATCGTAGGAAAAGGACAAAGGGAGGGGATAAAAGATGTTGTAACGGTCTATCTGTCACAAGAACTCCTCCTAAAAGGTCAATAGTTTCTACATGAAGTTTGCACATGCCCTTCTGAGGTCCGTTCCTAGATTAATTGTACTTTTTTCAACTTTCAAAAAAATTTCTTCCCAAGATATTTAATGAATAACGAAAATTAAGCCAATTTTTGACGCTTTATCTCAGTTTTTCGCCAATAACTTCAGAAAAATATATTGCACGTAGATGATTTACATACCACCTTAAAGAGCGGAAAATTATCTTTTTAATGATTTCAGTTTAAATGTCATTCGCTCTTTTCTTTAATTTAATAAACATTTTAAATTTATTCCATAAACAATTCGTAACAATGTTTTCTATTATTGTAATTAAATTCAAACCAATTTATCGTTTTATCAAATCCTTCATTCCCGTATCTTTACCACTGTGAAAGTTATGATAAAAAATATTTTCTTTGGATATTAACAGAAAGCAGAATTTTTATTTTGCCTTTATTTCTAAATAAAAGCGAATGTAAAAGCATATACATCTTTCAATATGTTTGTGCCACAATCCAATGATGTTAATTACTCTCTTTCCACGATGCTTTAATTTTACAAATTTTTAAATAATCATAATGAGTGTGTAAAGTCCTTCAAGATTAGCTAAGCCATAACATTAGAAAACTCCACACACACACATTAAACACTAATTAATATCTTCAAACAAAGTGTTGAAATTTTGAAGATTCCCATCGACTTAACATTATTACCGGAAGTTGAGGGGTAAGGCGGAAGACCTATTTTACCGCAAATAAAAAAAACTCGTTCATTCATTCGTTGGAACTCTATTGTTGTCTGTCTTTCACAGCATAGCTGGCAAAACGGCCGATCTCTAGATTCTGAAGAAACGCCAGGAATTTTATTTTGCTGACAATAACCACGTGCGGAAAAAGTTCTCAGTGGATCTCCATGCATAATCATTGACGTGCTAACGATTCAATTTTCTTCCTAAAAAAAAAAAAAAAAAAAAAACAGCGGAAGTGTTCTCCACTAAACTTTCCTCGTATCTTCCCAGAAAGATGATTTGTTTCCCTTCCCCGCGTGGCTAAAAAAATTCAGACCTGCTGTTCCCCAGAGTGCAATGATCTATCAGAAGGTTTTCATTATATTGATTGAAAAATATCTAGGTAAAGAATCAAATTCAAAGAGATGCGTACCGATTTTCTCTTGCGGACTCAAGGACAAACTGACGTAATTCGCGTGCACAGAAAGTGCTTCAGAGTACGCATGCGTGGAGATAACAGATTCTTTCGAAAGTAAATTATACAGACCGACGAGACAATCACCTTTGACAGGTTTGTTAAAATTTTATACGGACTACATTCATGACGATAAAACTGTACCAAATTTTATCCATCTAGCTATTCAAGTTTTGAGTTATAGTGTTCGCATTACATGGACGTACGAACAGACAGACTTCCCTTTGACGGATTTTGTCCAAAATTTGATAGAAACCTACAAATTATGTGTAAAGACCACATACCAAATTTCATCCCCGTAGCTCTAATAGTTTTCGAGTTATCGTGTTCACAGACACACAGACAAACATGATTCCAAAATTGTGTTTTTCGGACTCAGGAGGACTAAAACGTGGAGATTCGTCAAAATCTCGAGTTCGAATTTTTTGACGATTACAATACTTTCTCTTTGTATACGAGAAAGTAAAAATGAAAAACTAGTTCTGAGACGAAATGAGAGAGATATAGATTGCTATAGGTTGAAATATGTTTAAATGATTGAGGGTTTTTCTTTCAAATGTCATTAGCCAGTATTTTTGCCGATAAATTATCGCAGAAATGTTACCGTTACACAAAAAATTCGACAATAGGATTCCTCTTATCTAAAAGTGATAAGAAAATCCTCTTATCGCAAATGATGACATACTTTCTCTCGAAAACGGGTTTTAAAGAACGTTTCTATGTTCGATGCCAAATTCAATTTGTCGTAAACACAAATATCTAATTTGTGAATTTCAGAATAGAATTGTTCTTCATTCATTCTCACTAAGTGTTTGGTTCATAGTTTTGCTTTCACGTTCATTTGTTAGATAAACTTCTCGTTATCAAGGTTCAAGACGGACAGCGCAGTTTCAGAGCGAGGTTGGATGACTTGAATGACGTCTGAGCGAATTAAAAAAAATAATAATAGTGTCCGGGAAAGTTAGCTAATTTTTTTAGTAAATTTTTAAATTTTGCTGTCTACCCCTATACACCGGGATACATTCAGGTGTCTATACATTCCCCCCGCCACTACTTTTGCCACCCAGTCGCCGCCTTTGTGACAACCCTCTCTCCAAACTTCCACTCTACAACAACGTGAGGGCGCTTTTTCCCCAAAAAACGAACTTAAGCACTGTACATCAATCCAGAAACTGAAATTTTGCTACCAGGCTCTCATTTAGAGGTGGCGCCAGAGGGGGGACAGGTCCCACCTTCGAGGAAGCTATGCCCCCCATCGGGGAAAAATTTTGTATCCCATCGGGGAAAATATTTGTACGGTGTTTTCAACTGTAGCTGATAAATAATAATCCGGCGATAATTTGAGACCAATTTCATTACACTCGCCCCCCCCATACACCCGACCGGGGCCCCAGGCGGGGCAAACCCCCCCCCCCCCCCCCCGTCGGGCAAACTCTAGTGCCATTTCTGCTCTCATTGTACTTTTAGTAAAGAAAAAAAAATCCTAACACGAAAATTTTTATTTTCGAAACCAAAGTATTTTTACTTTCTCGTATACGAAGTATATACAAAGAGAAAGTATTGAATCGTCAAAAAATTCGCACTCGAGATTTTCACGTTTTAGACCTCCCTGAGACCGAAAAATACAATTTTAGAATTATGTCCGACTGTGTGTCTGTGAACACGATAACTCGAAAACGATTAGAGCTACGGGGATGAAATTTGGTATGTGATCTTTACACACAATTTGCAGGTTTCTATCAAATTTTGGACAACATCTGTCCATGAGAAGTCTGTCTGACCGTGTTAATGTGAACGCGATAACTCACAAACTTGAATAGCTAGATGGATAAAATTTGGTACACAGTTTTATCGTCATGAATGTAGGTCCGTGTAAAATTTTGGGCCAAATCCGTCAAAGGGTTGACTGTCTGTCGGTCTGTATGATCGCATACTTGTTTACTTTTGAAACGAATCCTCTATCTCCATGCGCATACGTACTGGTAGTAATCTCTGGTAGCAATCCCTGTGCACGCGGAAGGATTATGTCACTTTGTCCTTGAGCCGGTAAGAGTGGAAAATCGGTACGCATGTGTAAGCATCTCTTTGAATTTGATTCTTTACCTAAATATCTTACAATCACTGTAATCTACAATGAAAAACCTTCTGATAGTCATTGGATTCTGGGTCACAGTAGGTTCGAATTTTTTTATCCATGCGGGGGGGGGAGGGGAAACGGCACCTTTTTGGGAAAGTGTACGAGAAAGTTTAGGGGAGACCACTGCCGCTGGTTCGTTTCCAGTACTTCCGATTTTGTTGAAAGAAACTACCACTTATACTATCAGGATTGAATTAGCTTTGCTCTGAAAAATCATTTTTGTTATTTAAATTCGCATTAAATAACTGTACTTTCATCTTTTTATAGTCGATCATTTAATTCTCAAATTGAGACTCTTCAGAATTGTGAACTATTTATCAGAAATGCATTTTTATTTAAAAGAGAAAAAAAAAACATCCTTTCCTTCCCTCATCGTATTTGATGAAACCGGAAAAAAAAAACTCTATCCCTTTAATTCAGAATTTTTGTCCTGACGGAACTATCGCCAAAAATTCGAAAACGCAGACTTTCAGAAAATTTGAATATTGAAGTTATCATTTGAAAGATCGAGGCTGAAATTAGCCTTGATGTTTCAAATGGTTTTTTGAATCCTCTAATGATTTTTTTTAAATCTAAAAAGATCTGAGATCAATTTATTTATATTTTTCTAAAATTCTCCTTTAAAAACAGGGATTTTTTACAGTATTATTCCATTGAGCTGTTATCATCTGCAACCATGATTCCATAATGAGTTATTTTTAAAACAATTATAAGCATACGCAAAATACCTGGTAAAAATTGAGAACCATTAGTCGAAGAGCGGATTTTGAAAAGGAAAAA
>BGPR01013799.1:0-27469 GCA_013235015.1 Araneus ventricosus | reverse complement strand
GAAAGTTTAGGGGAGACCACTGCCGCTGGTTCGTTTCCAGTACTTCCAGTTTTTGTTGAAAGAAACTACTACTTATACTATCAGGATTGAATTAGCTTTGCTCTGAAAAATCATTTTTGTTATTTAAATTAGCATTAAATAACTGTACTTTCATCTTTTTATAGTCGATCATTTAATTCTCAAATTGAGACTCTTTAGAATTGTGAACTATTTATCAAAAAGGCATTTTTATTTAAAGGAGAAAAAAAACATTCTTTCCTTCCCTCATCGCATTTGATGAAACCGAAAAAAAAAAAAAAAACTCTATCCCTTTAATTCAGAATTTTTGTCCTGACGGAACTATCGCCAAAAATTCGAAAACGCAGACTTTCTGAAAATTTGAATATTGAAGTTATCATTTGAAAGATCGAGGCTGAAATTAGCCTCGATGTTTCAAATGGTTTTTTGAATCCTCTAATGAATTTTTTAAATCTAAAATGATCTGAGATCAATTTACTTATATTTTTCTGAAATTCTCGTTTAATAACAGGGATTTTTCACAGTATTATTCCGTTGAGCTGTTAAGACCTGTAACCATGATTCCATAATGAGTTATTTTTAAAACAATTATAAGCATACACAAAATACCTGGTAAAAATTGAGAACCATTAGCCGAAGAGCGGATTTTGAAAAGAAAAAAAAAATCTACCCTCCCCCGTCTTCTTCCTTCTAACAAAACCCAAGGAAAAAAAAAAACGAACAAATTAATTCCGGGCGATAATGTTTCATCCTCTTTCTACTTATCGGAAATCAAATACTGTATTATCATCGTAAAACGCTCCGAAATGGTCGATGTAGAATGAATAATACACACCAACCCTCTGGCGGACGATGTAGGCGTTTTACCCATGACGTCACTGATGACGACAGCGTCGAGCCATAGCTGTGCTTTGTTGCCAGATCTTCAGCTCTAGACGCAGTTAAAGTAACGGGTAGTACTGACGACAGCTCTAGCTGCGGAATTTCTACATGTAACGGGATTTTTTTTCCTTTTTTCTTTTTTTCTTTAGTTTTTTTTTCGTTTTCGGGTTAGTGTAGAACAGCAAAGTATTATGCTTCGGATTTCGTCTTGGTTTACTTGACTTACCGAACAGTGACCTACTATTTTTATTCCAGAAGAATTCTATTTGGATATGTGATGGATTATGAGTGTAAGACAGTGACTTCTTTCTGTGAAAGTTGTGTAATTGTATGGAATTGTTCTGATTTTTATGCAAAAGGAGAATATATCTGTTAAAACACCATTTTTCTACGACAGACCTCACTGCTATACCGTTTTACTGAAACTTTGTTTCCTAGACGTATCATTTTTTTAATGAAATGACATTTTGACCACCAACTGCACATCTGTTGTTTTCATTCGTAATTGTGAAAATTTTTATCAGGAATTTGAATATAGAAGCATTGCTGAAATGAAATGTGTCATTTTTTTTATCACATGCTAGTTTCATTTTCTATGAACTTCATACCTCAAAATAGTTGCTCTAGAATGTGCATATGACAGGAATGACTGCTTGAAAATTTTGCATCTTCACATTTTATTCAAGACGCAAGGATTATTGTTAGCTGATAAATATTGTTTTGTGTTTGATTGCTTTCAAGACACAGTTATCTTTTACGAATATTTATTATTTGGACATTCGACGGCTGAAGTTGGTAAGTAAAAGATTTGCTTGTTCATATAAAACTTTTCTAGAATTTTTTTTAAGTGGAAAGTGTTCACAGTTGCTTTTTTTATTTACAAAGTTTTTTAAAATGTTACCTGAAGGAAGAGCAAAAAGATGAGAGATTTTATTATATTTTTTTGTAGGAATATAGTGGGAACCCGTGCATTAAATATTTAGGATAAAAAAATCCTTTTTCAAAAAATATTTACTTGTTGTGTGATAAAAACTTATAAAAAGTTGCACTTTTAAATGTGAAAAACTGAACTTGTACGATTTTAAAAATTTCTGTATGCTTTGCTTGCGAAATGTGTGAAAATCTAGGTTCAATTACATACATAGCATTTTTTATACATTAAAGATTTTTATTATGTTGAATTTTTTCTCTTAATCTATACATTTTAGAGATTTATTTTCATTTCACTTATATTTATCAGCATTACTTCTTTAAGTATTAAAAATATCATGTGAAAGGAAATTTATGAAATTTTTATGAGATACATTTCCTACTTTTTTAAACACAAAACTGGATGGATTGTCCCGAAATAGTTTGGATTTTCTTTATCTTATTTTACTTATTTGTTTATTTTGAGCTCTTGAGTGATAGAATGAAAAATCGTTTCACATCTCAAACGCAAAAATTCTGAAATAAATTCGTTTTCACTTTTCTTGATGCAGTAATGCAGCAGATTTTTTTTTTTTTCTTTTCAATTTTCTGATTCGTTGAACTTTTCTCATTAGTAATCATATATTTAAATATAAAATATAAATCAGCTTACATAAAATCGTTTTTTACTTCCTACTCTCCACATGTTTTGAAACTAGAGCGAGCTGGTTTTGAGAAAAGGAAGGTTTCGTTCCCCCACCGCTACATTCTGTGACGGACCTTGAGCAAATAGCGCATGCTTCAATGAACAATGATGTCTCACGCACCGAATTCTTTACAATCAAATTTCACTAATGAATCACACTGGTGATACATGCTCGGTTTTGTTTATAAGACGAGAGGGCTGTAAATATACATGATTTTTTTTCATTGACAACAAACACACACAAAAAAAAAAATACCCCAAAGTTATGTTTAATAAAATCTTATACTTCTTTTTATTGTGTTCTAAAAATTGTAGTTGAATAATTCCGATGATTTTGTTGAATTTTATATTTCTTCCACTGAACTTTATTATTTTGAGTGATTAACACTTAAGGACTGCGTGTGTTGGGTACTAGTGTTTTATGTAACAGTTTTTTAAAGATGACATATTTTTGTATTACTGGAATGTTTCTTTATTACTTTTCTTTAATTAAGGTTTTAATTAACATGCGTTTTTAAAAAAAATTCTGATATTGTCGCGTTTCTTTCGTTGAAAAATCAATGATTTAATGAAAAAAAGAAAAAAGTTCATGGTTTGTTTGAGAATATACAGAAGTATGGGAAAAAGAATTATGGCATTAAAATTATATCAGAAAATGTTGCTATGAATATTAAATAACTTAATTGAAATCTTCCTTTTTTTCCCGCATGTGAAGTTATTTTCATTTTGGTTTTTCTGCTCAATAAAAACTACTCATAATAATTTAATATAAGTTATTTATAATATCATACCTTTTGAAGTAGGAATTTAGTGCAAAGCTCTGATTTAATCATAATATGTTTCTTAGTTGTTGAATTTAAGAACGTGTTGTGAAAGTTATAAGATTTTTACACCTTGTTATAAATTAAATAGCAATCATGATTGTTCTTTACTTTATTCCTATTTATCGCTTCGCTTATGCTTGTAAATCAGAGTACTTCAGTCGTTCACATTATTAGATTTAAACTTGTTTTTGTACTTAACATTTTTGTTTTTGCAATTCATTTATCTTTGTTAAGAAGCTTGGTAATATTTGAATTTCAAATGGATGTAATTGACCTTTTGTCCGCCTTCCAATTGAACTTTTAATCTACCCGAACGTATACATGTAAATGTTACGAATAGAATGTAAGAATGTTCATTTGCCCGCGTATACTTTACAGTTACGGCGCATTGAACCATTCGCGATTGTTTGTTCATTCAGGCGAGTTTATGTCTTCTGGAATTTACTATGTTTTTGTGTTGTAATTATAGATAATTAGTAATCTCTAATAGTTAATTCTTAAAGATTAAAATTGGTATGTAAAATTTTATTTCAAGCTGTGAGTTTCGCAGAGATTCAATTATGCATGCAAATTGTTAGATTTATGATTATTTAAAAATTCCTATTTACTATTAATGATTGCTGTAAAACGTTCTGAAATTTTATTTTTAAGTGTTTATGATTTTCAGTAAAAATATTAATGTGAACTGTATCAAAGTGTGAAGGCGAAATTTACTGAAATGCCTATTTTATTCTTTTAAAATTTATTAGGTATCCATTGCTTGTATTTTACTTTTCTCAAAAAATGCTTTCGTTATTGTTTTATGTCAGAATGTTTCAAATCTTTCGAGAAGGAATTTAATGAAGGCAACGGTTCAGAAGATTAATCTTCTGTTTTCGGAAACACACTCACATAAATGCCAAAACATATTTTTTATCGCTTTCAAGATTATATTGATCATATTAGCTAACATGTGTTTGTGTTTTTTGCTGATTCATTTAACTCAAAATGACTCCATTTTTTCGCTTGTTTTTTACTGTTGTTTTCATATTATGAATCCAGTGGCATGTGTTTTCTATTGACAAAGCACTTATCACAAATTCATTTTTTTTCTTCTAGTGCTTCGGAACATTTATATATAGATTAATTTGAGAACAAAACATTATTTTAACTAGCTTATAAAAATTTGCGAATGAAACCTAATGGAGATATAACGCAAATTTATATAATGTAGTAATAATATAATGTTATTGTTAAAACATGTAATATTTTTTCATCATATTTTTTCTGTTTTTGGGTGTTTGATTCAGTTTAAACTAATGTGGATTTACAATCTTAGGGATTGTGTTTCATTGATTTGATGCACTTTTTCCCCCTAAAAGATTATTGTTGCTTTGTCTGCTTGCAACTTGCTCGTATTGTTTTTGACTATTCAGTGTTTTGAAAGAAAAATAGAGAAGAAGATTTTTTAAACCTTTTCGAGAATTAAGGTTGTTTCTACTTTAGATCGCTAAATATCTTTTCTGTCCCTGAATTATTCCGTAATATACGATATAATTATTGTAGAATTGTATGTTTGGTGGAACCTTATTATTATTTTTTTTGTATAAACTTATTAGAAATCCGTTCAGTAACAGAATAAAAATGTTAAGTGTATACGTCTGCATGATTATATATAAACATATTCCTTGGGTTCAAAGGGTGTGTGTCGAATAAAAAAACAATGTGTTTAACATCCGCTTTACATTATTCATTCATAAAGTGTCCTTGTTTTTAATTATCCGGAAAATTTTGTGTGTTTTTAGAACATAGATTTTAAAATAAAAATGAATTTCATATAAGGAATAAGCATTGTTCAGAAATGTTCTTTAACAATAACAAATTGAAATGAAAGGTCATCTGACCTCAAAAATGTATCCCATTTAAAATCTTTGTCTAAAACAATGATTCAACTTCTAGAATCAAACCGGAATTGAGAACCCTGTTTTCATGTGAATAGTTAAAAACAATCTGTAGAAAAACTTTTTTGTTTTCCTGAACAGAATATACCCTTCGTCTTTTGTTCGATTATTTAAAATGCATGATAATTTTTTTTATATCCGCCTTTCAGTTTTCAAGAATTTGCGATATTTTAATCACTCGAATTACTGTGATTTTACAAGGGTTTTTTGCATATAAACTATAACGTAAAAATGTGTATCTATTCTTTGTATTATTCAATAACCATGCATTTTTTGTTTTTATAACATTTATTATATTTTTACATTAGTGTTGACCGTCGAATTTTTAAGCTGTCATATATACTAACGTGCTTTATTAACAGTATTATTATTATTATCTAATTTTTAATATAAAAATATACAAAATATTTAGGGGAAAAAAGATAGTTTATCTATAAAAAATAAGTCTTATCTGTGTTATTGTGATACATTCCAAATTTAAATTAAGTACAAGCGTGCTAGATTTTTAAATTAAGTTGTAATTGTTTCTAAATATAATTTAAATTGTAGGAAATTGAGAATGACCAAATGTAAGAACATTTAAGTAGTTGTTTTCCTTTTTTTCCCTCAAAGATTCTTTTCTTGATTTTTCCAAAGATCTAACCTTTTTTTCTGATTTTATTTCTAGTATTTTTCAGTTTTAATTTAAAATCTTAATACTTAGGGTTGCCATAATTTTTAAAACGAAATCCGGACATGCCGGGGAGTGGGGGGTTGAAGGGTCTTGGAGAGGAGGGTCAAAGTATAGTTTAAAATTCTAAAAGCTCCCCACCAACGACCCTCTTTCATAACACTAGCCCAGAGTTTGAAGAAGTGAAAAAATGAGTCGTCAGAATTAAAAAAAAAAAAGTACAATTTTTATTAATGTTTGGTAATTCAAAATTATAATAATCAAAAATAGAGCTAAAATAAAACTGTCAAAACTGTTAATTTTCAAATTGAACTGGAGCCAAAATAAGGAGATTCATTCACTTTCTCATCAACAATATATGAATTGTCTTTCATTGGCGAAATGACGTCATCTTTTTCGAATACATAGGATTTTTTCAATTCCAACCAAATTTCTCTCTTGCCGCATTCGGTGTCGTAAATCCGGACATTTTGGAGATCCGGACACTAGTCCGGACGTGAGCTTGAAATTCTGACTATCCAGACGTATGGTAACCCTATTAATACTCGTATGGTTTGGAATAATCATGGTTCTATTTTTGGACAGCTTTTCAAAATTATAAAATTAAAAACCACAATATATTTGAGAATCCTCTTTTTATTTATCGTAATGTTTATTATTAAGTCGTGTCAGGCACGTGTCTTAAAACATTCGTCAGAAACAGCATCTTCTCAAAATCCAATCGTTCCTTAATTGCATTCGAGTTTCTTTTTTTTCCGATTAAGGAAACAATTAAAAATTCCAAAGGCGAGTCCTTGGTGGATTATAGACCGCATCTCATCACCTTGAACTGTTCCGCAAATGTCACAGCTGTTTGTCGCGAATGATGAAACTCGCTTCGCTTCGGAAAAATAACTTTCTTTCGTAATTGAGGAACGAACTCGTGCGCCTTTCGAGTGTCTTGCGCCCGCGCCTTTTCGTGACTTCGGTTCCTAGAAAATGAGTTCAACGATGATTCTTCACTAAAAGAGTGGTCGATCGGGGAAACAGTCTATGGAAGTTTCTGGAAATGCGTAAGAATGGTAAAATTCTGGAGAAGAAGCCATTCATAGTTTTATAAATATAGTTCTCGAATTCTAAGATGCGAAATCTTTGAAGAAAGCACTCTTCTCTTTCCGCAATTTTGTAAATCAGTTGTTTGATAAAAGTTTTTTGAATCAGAATATAAAATATTTCCAGTTCAAACTGTATATTTTTTATCTTTATTTATGTATATCTTACTTCATGAATATAAGCTGTAATCGTCTGCAACTGGTAAAAAAGAAATATCTTTTGAATTTTTTACTCATGACTGGTGCAAGCAGTTCTTTTTTGTTTGTTTGTTTGTTCGAAAGCAAAATTCGTTTATATTTGAATATAAATTTCGAAGTTGTAGACTCATAAAAGTTTACATTTTATACCGAGTTCGATAATGAAGAACTTGTTATTATATATCAACCCACATAAACGACTTTACTTCAGTTCTGTCTCTCTCACTAAGTCGTTGTAATATTTTATTTGTTTGCTATCAGTTTTTGGCAAAAACTTGAGTTCTTTCGCATATTGCACAAGAATGAGTTCCTCTAAACAATCTAATGAAGGAATGTATTGTTTAGCAACGGATTCGGAAACCCTCCCCGCTTCTGCGCATGCGCTGGGCGGACTTACTTTCATCAAAGGGGGAAAGTGAAGAATGGAAGGGTGATGTTTACATTTTACTGAGCGTGATCTAACAAAGAACTCTGGAAATGCGCTCATATGACCCCTTTCTGGTGTAAAATCGTCCAAAAGTGGTAGTCTCGGAATCCGTTGCTGAGGAATTTATTCAAAATAATGCAAAAAGCCTTGCGAATTTATTTATTTGATTATTTGGCGTGGAATTTCATTTCTTTTTTGTGCATCATTTGATTTTTAAAGTGTGGGTAGAATTAAAAAATGAATAAATTAGACGTTTTATTTATTGTAATATATGATCTGATTATTTTTCTCGTATTTCGTTGGTTATTTATTTATAATAATTGTTGTTTAATTATTCTACATGTAGTTTGCTTTGCTTATAGGTTTAACTAAGAAAATTAAACTGTAGGATAAATAATATTAAATTAACTGCAATATTTAGCTATGCCAGTAAAATCTAAAAATGTATAGTTTTTTTGTTGTTTTTACATTTTTGTTTAAATTAAACATGAATTGTATTCAGCAAAGATCAGCCTCGCATATACTTCCTTTTTTATACTAAAAATATATTATTTTATTTAATAATCCTGCTTATTTCATATATATTATGCCGATTTGTACTTTATCTGAATTTTCTATCAATATATATATATATATTATAACTCGAGTTTCATATCTTTTTCCAAAACTTGTATATTTTTCAGTGGCGTCAGAAGTCGCTAAGAAAAATTTAATGAAAACGTCTTTTAAGAAAATAATGTTAATTCAGTATATTAATTGAAGTAAGCATTTTTCATAATGTAATTGATTAAACTATCGGTATAAGCTTACTTTGCTTTCTTTTCGGTGGTAGAATCCAAACCAAATTTCTCCTGATGTTATGATCTACATAAGAATAATTATTTCTGAATGATGTGACATCATTACTTCATTATTATTTAATTGAACAATTGCACGGAGTTTCTGTTCTGCCGCATCTCTTCATGAGTTTTCATTAAAAAATTTTCTTTAGTGTTAATAGTAAAAAAAATTAGATGTAATTATATTTTACGAAATTAAAGAAACATCAAATTGCTATTTAGTTCCGTCAGAAGTTGTGGATTGATCAACGAAATGTCAATTCATGGAGTATGTATTTATGGTATGCATTGAAATTTCCGTTTTTACCATTTTCAAACCTTTTTTTTGTGGAGGTTTTCTGTTTTTTCCCCCCATTTGCTTCTTGAGAATATTAAGGGTGACTCAAAAAGATTTACAGTAAAAAGGCAGTTTTAATAATTTTTTAAACTTTGGTTCCTGTGACTTATAGTTAGGCTTGACAGATTTCTGAAATGTTCAACCGGGACACCGGATTGCCCCCCAGCGTCGCGTGTAATCAAGGGTACATATTTTTGGCGGGTTTTTAGAGGGTTTTAGAGGGTAGTTGATTCTCAATGATATGAATAAATGGTTACTGATTAGGAACCTAAACCAGGGGTAATAATAAATGACACAAGCATAAAAATTTAAACATTTTATTTCTTACATGTTAATATTTATAAGTTACTTAAGTAAGGAGAAACACTTTGAATGAGGAATAAAAATTTGAACAATATTTACATGTACTTTTCATTGGCTGGGACTTTTTCTAGAAAGTCTTTTTTTTTGTTTTTAATCGTGTTGCAAAAATCTTCACAAGCTATTCCAATATTAATTTTACATGTCATCAAGCCTTTAACTGTAGATTCCTTCATCAAACCCCTATCTTCAGTCCATGCGTTGTTCATCAAAGAAAATACTCTCTCAACTGGTGCTGATGTCCCAGGTAAGCAGAAGGCATGGTCACGATTGGAGAGACAAGACGATACGATGACAATATTATTTATTAGCAGACCATCGCTCTTTTATAGTTTCCACTTTTCATACAGTACAGTGAAATAAATGATAAAGTAATTATCCTAAATAATCCTTCACAGTTAATTATTTTTAGACTTTTTTGGTCATCTATAATCAAATTTAATTTTTACCGGGACGTGAAGTAAACCGGCCGGGACACCGGGATTTTGTCTGAAAACCGGGACGTCTGGCAAGCCTACTTATAGTGAGTGATACTCGAAGATGTATTAAATTGTTTTGTATAGTGACGAAATCGATTTTGATTCAGAAACTTGCAGAAAGTAAGAAGTCGTATGAATTATCCACAAACGATTAAGTACTCAATTATCTTTCCCGTAATTTGTTATTAATAAGGTGACCAACCGTCCTCCATTCGTGAAGGACAGTCCTCATTTTGTATGTCCTGTCCTCCCTTGAAAAGTGTCCTTCTACGTGTCCTCCTTTTCGATATTTGAAGACTAACCTGTAAATTTCCGCATTTGATCTCTCTTTGAAGAAATTAGAAGTCTGAATGAAGATAAATTCTGAAAAATTAATACAATGGGAAAATAAACAAGTTGAATTTGATAAAAAGATGGGTGGAAATATTCAGCCATTTCAAAAATGAACATATTCCGTGTGAAAATTTATATTTTCTTGTACGTTCGATTTACGTTGTGCTACTCTGGAACTAACACAGAGGCCAGCGGTTTTTGGACAAGTGAGAAATCGAGGTACAATGTTGATACTTTAGCTGCAACTCTTGCCGTAATATTCAATATGAAAATATTTCTTCATATATTTCTAATATACTGTTAGAAGATGATGCATTGACAAAAAATATTTATTAATTGGAAAAGCACTCATTTAATTAATAATTAATAGGCATGTAAGCATAGTTACAATGTAAAATCTTACAAATGTTTTTATTATGCGTTTTATCATATTATAGTGCATTCTGTGTTTTTGTTGCAATGAATATGTTTCTTTTTATTTACGATATTTTTCTTCAATTTGTTTGTGTCTTCCTTTTTCATTTTAAAAAAGTTGGTTTCGTTTATTACTGTTTCCGATCGGTTCTGATTGCTTCCAGTTCATGGTGTCGTAATGCAGTAAAACCACTCTACAGCGGACGCCCTCTTTTCCAAGGAAACTTAGCCGCTCTATAATGGTTTTATGTTTGGAAGTACAAAATACATATTTAAACAATGAAACAAATTCGCTATTTCTGATAAAGCGAATTTTAAGAACCATCTAAAGTAAAAAGTACTTCGAAAATTTCTAATTTCTTTTGAAAAAACACACAATTTGCGTTTGCTTGAGACTGGCAACCTTTTCGGAGGTAACTATTTTTCAGATTTGTTTTTTTAATCGGAAAAATGAATCAGTAATCGTTTCGTCGGTAGTTGTTGAGGAATGGGCAATAATATCATGTATTTTTCCTAAAGTCTGTTGAACTGAAAGTTTCATTTGCTAATGGTCGCAACCCATATCAGCAGCTTCTTTGTCGGAGTCCGAATCAGCGCCTGAAAGGCACAAATGGTCACTTGAATGCCCAACCCCGTAGATGCCGATGTTCACTTTTCTTTTAGCATTGGGAAAGGAATGATTAATTTCGATCTGATTTCCAATGTTGTTTTTGAATGTATGAATTTTTTGTTCTTTCTTCTCTCCCTTTTTTTTAATAAAAGGTCCAAGGTCGTAGAGTCGAAAGGAATGTATTTCAGAGAAGTTGAATGAACAATCAACCCGGCCGATCAGAACAGTTTGAGTGGCCATTAATAGAGGTTGTTTTAGCATTATACGGGCCAACATTCCGTGCCAAACAAAAGTGGCCGTTAAAAGGGGTAGCCGCTTAGAAAAGTTTTACTGTACGTCCAAAATGTCTTACGAGTATTTTAATAGTAATCATGAATATCACCTATGCATGCTCAGGAAACAACTCACTCGTTAATAAATGAGAGGGAGCGAACTGACATAAATGAAAAAAAAAAAAAACGAATGAGAAACAATGGTCGGATATAGAAATTGTCTAATGATTTTTTTTCTTCTATTCTATGAAAGAATTTACTGAATAAGAGAGATTTTGTCGTTGAAGAAGAAATTCGCGCCGTCGGACGATTATTTTCTTTCTATTCCGTTCGAAAAATTGTTCGTATTTCTTCTTTTTTCGCCCTTTTATTCTTTATATTTTCCTTTTCGGCAAACAAGTGAAAAAGAAAAAGCGATAAAATACCAGAAGATAAAAAGAAGGTTTTTCCGTGTAATTCGTTCTTTTTAATCCCTGGAGGTGGCGCTTTTAGGAAACTGCAAAAAAAAATTCAAATTTCACTTTTTCATTCTGTGTGTCTTTTATCCTTTTACAAATGTTTTTACTTGAGTACTGAATAAAAATCGTTTTCGTGAAAAAAATAAAGCTGTTTAATATTCTATTTCTTTTAATGGCTTTCTCCAGTGTAGCTCTGCGTTTCCCAGACTGTTTTTTCTTCTTTTTTTATATTCTTCTGTTTCTTTAGGGTTTGATTAATCTTTGTAATGAAAGCAATGGAAGACAGTAATATTCAATTCTGAAATTTTTTGAAAAATCAAAGTTATGGTTAAAATGAAGTGAATTTGCTTGTAAAATGCATTTAATTGAAATATAAGCAATTGTGTTTCTAATAATTGGTGATTTCTTTGGAAAGAATTTCATTAAGTTATAAACTTTAAGTTAACTTTTTATCAAAAGCATTCACCCATTCCCTTAATTAAAAAAAAGATTTTACATAATGTGTCAAGAGAATTTCCAAATTTAACAAGATTTTTTTTGTTTGTTTGCACTTAAAACAATGGATTGTTATTAAAATTGTCACATTAGAAACAAGGCTATCTGTTTATGGTAATAATCTTTATAGAAGTTTCATTTTTAATTCGCAATTCAGTTTTTAACTATTTTTAATTCAGCAATGAGGTACTTGTAGTTAGAAATAAAAAAAATACAGAGGCCAGGCATTTAATGCTCTATTTTGTTCTAAATATTCGTTTCCGTTAATTAGTAAATGATAAGAAAAGAAATTCCATTGGTATCTTTTAAAAATGGTTAAAAACCAGTTTAAGAGAAAAAGTAAATGCCGTTATTAAATATAATTTAAAATGTGAATAATTCCAGTGTTTAAATTCTAGTAATAAATTTTATTTATTGAAAATTTATTTTTAAGCTTAAAACATTAAGTCGAATGATAAAATATGCGAAATGATGATTTTTAACCAACGATTTTGAAAAACGTGTAAAAAGATTAACTTGTGTTAATAAACATATGCGAAGTTCCCGGATTTAATTCATATTGTAGTTCAAAAAGATATCAAAAAATGAGAAGTTTTATAGAAATTTTGCAGAATCTCACATCTGCTGATCAGTTTCTTACATAAAACATATGTCAAGAACGAATCAAACTCCGTTTACGTTTATGTGTGAATTCACATTTTTTATGAAACAATTTATAATTGGCGCTGTTATGCAAGGGAAGAGGTAATCAGCACTGAAGATCCCAAAACCAGTTGAACAGTATTTTTTAACAGAAGATTCTTGGTACATAGGGTTGCCATACTTCCCGTATATACGGGACTGTTTCCGTATTTCACTATTCAGTCCCGTATTACTATTTGTCCCACTTTCTCCCTAAAATCTGCCTAATAAAGCTATGCGGATACGTATTTGCCATTCCAGTTCACAATGCAAATGTGGAGAGAATATTTTCCCTAATGCCAACTCAATGGTCGGACAGAAGAAACAGGTTGTCAGTGGCGACAACTGACGCAATTTTGACTCGTCATCATAATTTCAATATGACTTGCGCCCAATTTTAAAATTATTAACTAAGAAAGCAAAATCAACTTTAAAGTTTGACTAGGCTAAAAAGGCTTAGCCTTGCATATTTTTTTTTATTACTCTACGTTTTCATTCTATTAGATTGCTTAAAGTTTATTGATTTGTTATCAGAGTAAAATAAACCATTATCTCTTTTTTCATGTTTTATTTATTTAACACTTAAATGTCCCTCATTAATGCTTGGAAATAATGGGAACCCTATTGATACCTTGATTTTGCATCTTCGTCCCTTGGGATCTCGTATCTAGATCAGTTTCGTAATTCGCTGATGAAATATAGAAAGTATTTTTCTAGTAAATTCTTTTTTCCGTTTCTTTCTGTTTATTTTTTTCGGAGGAATACTTTGAACACGAGTTCTCAAATGTTGTTTTTAGAGGTGTTCCCTTTCCTTTTTTGTTTTGTTATTTATTTGCGAACAAATTACAAGGGTCGTATTAATATAAAATCAAAGTAATCTACCTTTATTTTGTATTAATGCTACATTGCGGAAAATATTATTTGATATAATTTCGTCAGATAGAAAAAAAATACCTTAGTTCTTTAATTAGTCATACATGTTTATAACAGCAATTATTTTGCATTTGTACATGTGAAAATATTTTTTTATTTCTGATGTCTCAACATATATATTATATATATCGACATATTTTTGTTTTCACTGTCGACTTATATATCGACAAAAATTGCAACTCGTACTTTTAAGTTAACTTTTAATTAATTTTTAATTATTTTGGGTTCCAGGCCCGAAACCCTGTTCCACCGAAGAACCGCTATGTAAGCGGGTCTGGTGCAGGAGGTCAAATATCCTTGCAGTGGTTTGGCGCGGAAATTTGGAGAGGGGGTGACGACTCGGGTCCGTCCCAAACTAGCCCTCGTGTTGCTTTGAAATGAGACGTAAAGATAACGAAACTAAAACCACACTTGGCACCGCTCAATCCAGCGCGTTGACAAAATTGCGAGACTGTCAAGAAATTCTGGCACAATTGTGGATTAATAAAAACACTTCCATATGCGAAATTTCCTGTTCTTTCAAATACTGCCCACGATTTTTCAGAAAAATGTAATGTTAAAAGGATATTTGTGAAAAACCTTAATTTTGTTAAATGTTAAAAAAGGGCCTCGCAATTTATTGTCATTAAGTTTTTTTTTTTGTGCTCTCTTTCGGATATGTTAAAGAAGAGAATCTCTTTGAGTTGACTTTGCGGGACATTTTTCCGAACTCAAAATGTTTAAGGAAACTGCATTACTACAATATAATGAAGAATCATATCCCTCTCTCTGTGTCCTTCAAATTTCGTCTTCCAACCTCACAAATTTATTTTTGTTCAACATCCTTCTTTTCTCTTTAATTTCCCTATCAAGGTGACATTCATGTTAGACCTCTTCGTTCTGTTAACGAAAACTTTTGCACCCGCCCGATTTCCTGGGAATGACTGTTGAATTGCATTCTAACAATGGGTGGTGCAGAAACAGACGAAAATCGTTCACCGTGAATGCATTTCCGTTTGATTAGAGAGGAAAAAGAATTCGGACATGGCTATATAGACAGAATCTGGAATGTCCGGAGCCCCTTCAAAAGTCGTCATAATAATTGATTGTGATAATTAACTTGTCTCTAAAAAGAAGCCTTAATGCTTTAATTCAGAACTGAAATTGTTTCGGCGAATTAATATTATTTGTCTACATTCGTAGACGCAAGAGGAAAAACTTCACGTATAACGGTACGAAAATAGTATATATGTGTTCGGAAACACATTGATAAAAATTTGAAGCAAACGATAACTCATGTAGCTTGGAATCTCGAAATAAATTTTAAGTCGTCTAACCAATTAATAAAAAATTATTTAAAACTTTGGAAATAACAATCGTCTGCAAGAGAACTTATATTTGGAAAAAAAACTATTTAAAATTCTTCTGTTTCTCTATAATGAATTTTTATTAATTTAATTTAACTTTTTCTTATTAAGTCAAAGTAAATTCTTTAAAACTTAAAACATGTCAGTAGAATAATAAATGTATAAAAATTGGTTCTGCTTATTTTTTAAAAAATTATTTGTAACAGATGTTTCTAATTAATGTTGATATTAGTTAATAGCACGTATTTATTTTCTTACATTTTTAATCATTTTATGTACGACAAAATTATCTATGCCAAGTTTCGGTGAGCTCATTACGTGTCTAATAATTACATGTTTTATTAAATACTAAGTAACCTTTAATATATTTTCTGTTTTTCAAAAACTTAAGGTATATTTCTTCTTCTTTTTTTAATTAAAAGTTAGTCACCACTTTTAGTTAGCACTTTTAAATTTATTTACCGAGAAAATTTTTTTCCCCTTGTTACAAAATTTGATTTCAGTTCATTGTCAATTGTCATCAATAATTTAAAATAACTAATTAAAATTCAACTAACGGGTAATTCGTGAATGAATATTCAGTGAACAGTTTAAAGCCCGAATTTCAATGTCCTTAAGCATGTTTTAATAATTTGAACTTTTATTCGATCAATTCTATTGTTAGTCTGAATAGGGGCAATGAAACGGGGAAATTCTGGTTACCCTTGCACTTCCATGGAAAATTCATTTGAATAACTGAATAAAATTCTCCTAACGAAAAATCAAATACCTAACGGATGATTCATGAATGTATTCGATGAAGAGTTTTATGCCTGAATTTCAGTATCTTTACTATGTTTTAATGAGCGGAACTTGTATTCAGTCAATTAATTTTATTATTATTCTTAACTGTTCGGCAATGAAACAGGGTAGTTCTGATTTCGAAGGATAATTTTATTGAGTTGAATCTTCTGTAATTTAATTTTCGTAGCTTAGTTAAGCAACAAAATCTAAAGCTTAACAATTTACTAGAAATCTGCGAGATTTTCTTTTATAGTGTCGGTTTCTTCGTTGTCTTACCAATTAATTTATTTTCTAATAACTATGTTTACAATATTGTCATGTTCTTAGTATTTATTTCCATTTAATATCACATATTTTCTTCAAGAGAAGAGCGCTATTTGTTCATTTTTAATTTGAAGTTCTTATGCTTCAAAGCATTTTGTTTCTGACTATTAAAAAAATACTAGAAACTTTTATTCCATTCTAAAATTATCATTCGTAAATAAATGTCAAAACTCTGGTGAAAACATTTTTTCTGTTACAAAATCGTAGGATATATGAAAAACCAAATATATTATAGTTATGAAGTTTTATAATATTCACAGAATTCTGTGAATATTATAAATCTGCACATCTCGTGGTGTCATAGAAATCTTAATTTTTTTCCTACATTTGTGATTTTCTGAAAAGAATGTTAAAAAAACCCTAGAATTTAGGGCTTTGTAGCATAAAATTAACAAATGCTTATTGCCTTTTTTTTAAAAATTATGTTGTGATATTCTGATATTTAATTTTTTGTCTGAAATATATCAAATTATAAAATCAAGAAAGTATTTAGAGAATAGGCGGTTTGTATGAGATTGAATTTTTAAATATCAATAATTTTACTGGATACTCCAACAATTTCCTTCTATAACGTCATGCAATATGTCGATTTTAAAAAATGTGTCATATTTGTGCACGTTTCCCTATTTAGCATTTCTTACCTAAAGTTATAGTTTTTATGAAAAAAAAAAACCGATCTGGCGTGTTTCGATCTGATATATTTCACAGTTGATTCATTTTCTACATACTCTGTATTGCTATATCAAATTATTGACTTACAGTTCATGATTTTATATGGTCCCATATTATACCAATTGTTCTGAAAAAACTTCATCCTTGCCCAGGGTTGCCAGATCAAAATAAGGCCAAACCTTCTTAAAAATGAGGCCAAATTTGACAAATTGATTGAAAACATCATTTTCTATTAGAAAAACAGCTATCCTTCATGAAAACGAATCCCACTTGATAGGCGTATGTTCAATGCTCTATCATTAAACTAAAATTTAAGTGAAAGAAATTTAAAACATCCTTGTTCTATTCAGGAGCTATTTCGTTTGACAGCTCATTATATATCATTTGCAATGTGCAATATCAAAAATTTATTAAAAAACAATAGAATAAGTAATTAAAAATTGTTTTAAAAATCATTAACGAAAATAAAGCCAAAAAAGAATTTAAGACCAAATGAAAATTCATAAGGCGAAGGGCTTTTAAAAAAGGCGAAATTTCTATAATTTAGCCTTAAAAAGGCCAATATGGCAACCCTGGCCAGGCCGTTAGCATAAAAACCAATCCCACTATAGGCGCTTATGGAGGAGTGTTTTCGATGCCAATATTTGGCGATATTTCCCTTTTTTGGCGATAAATGCTTTGTAAAGTTTTAATATTTCGACGACCGAGAGATGAGGATGTAAACATTTTTACTTTGTAGTGTGTGTGTGTGTGCGCGTGCGTGTGTGTGTGAGAGAGAGAGAGAGAGAGAGAGAGACTTAAAGTAGAACGAATTCCTCCTTGAATGTCATTGAATATGAATCCATTTTTAAAACTAAACATGAAATAAGTATACAGTGTATAATTCTTTGCTAACGTAAATAATCTAATACGCATAAGCTAGGAAAATATTCAAATACATAAATACTTGCCAATGAGTTTAATATGAGCAAGAATTAAGGTTGAAAATAATTTGTTATTAGTTGTTAATTATAAATAAAGATGGATGGTTTTCAAAACACAAGACGAAGAAAAAACTCAGTTTCGCGCCAATCAAAGTAAACACGGAAACCTTAGCGGGCATAATGATCAACTTGGCGTGGTAAAAGACATTCCCATAGACGCCTATAGTGGGATTGGTTTTTATGCAGGCCGTTACTGGATATTTATTATTAGTGTCCTTACGTACGGATGTAAATTATGTGTCTCTTGTGTTTCCGGGACGTATATTTAACTTAACTAAAATTTATACAACAGCTGGAAAACGAACTTGAGGAGTCGCGTTTTGAAGAGAAAAATAGAAGTAGACAAGAAATAAAACTATTCCCCGTCCGCTAAATAGATTTTCTTCTACGTGTACCTCATTAAGTTATTAACTTTTCAGTTCTTTTTGCATCCTGTGTAACCCATCGGAAATGTCACCTTTACTTTGCAATTCGCTATTAAATGCATCATCATCGCTATCGCAGACGGCGATGAAAGCCATTGCGTTCTTGACTCACGCCTCGTGATGTAACTATCGTTTCACTCCAGTCTGCTGCTGTGTTATTCCGAGGCATCTGACCTCGAAGAAAAAGGCGGGAAACTCAGAGCAAAGACTTGGAATCACGCCACCTGCACGGAATTTGCGGGATGAAGAATTCGAACGCTTCTATTTATTAAATGTTATCAGAACTCTTCGCTTTGATATTTTTTGGTTGTGTTCAGAATCCATTCTTTTCATTTCAGAACATTCGTCTGAATGAAAAAGCGAAAGAAGAAGATAAAGCGATTGATTTTTTTTTTTTAAATGTTAAGTCGGAACAAGTGTTTTTTCGTAATTAAATAGTACATTGTTCTTAATTTTTCTTTATCCGACTTCGTTCTGATATTCCAGACTTAAAACTTAGCACTCTTCTGGTATTACATGTTGTTTATTGCACTTCTATTGATTTTTCTTGACCCATTGAATTTGATTTCTCATGTCAAAAGTGCAGTATATCTGTCAGAATATAAATATACACAGATTACATACCAGGTTGAGTTCTTTTGAAAAAAAATGATAAGCATTTAGCCCGGAGACTTCGTATGGTGTGTAATCTTTGCATTTTTTTTTTTTTTGTTAAATAAAAAGTACCCCTTAGGCAAGTTTTTTTTTTCGTTTAAATTTCTTTCATCGACTTGATTCTTTTTTCGTGCATTCCTTTGAAATTCGATGCATAAAATCTCCCTGACGCGGAAACTAATTTGCATTGAAGAATCGATTTAACATTTTGACACATATTTTGTTTATTTCCCATTAAATAGAAAACGACCACTTTTTTTTCCCTCACAATCGCACCAGATTTAAAAGTAGATTTATTTTTTCTAATTAATCCTCTTATGCAAATACTTCTAAAATTTTGCATTGTATAATCTTTCTTGGGATTTACCTGCAATTTCAGCAACAGAAAAAAAAGATTCTGAATTATCACTTTGGATATTTTTGATAGCTGTTAAATATTTAAATCAGAACGCGATATTCTAAGTTACTGGACTAAATAAAATGACAAGCATATCCAGGAAGGTTGCAGAAAAATGATGCTCTCATCTTCTCCGGAAATGAATGTGTCGCTCTAGCACTGTCCTTTGCCTAGTAATTTTAGTTTAATCATCAGGAATTACCTTTATTTTATAGTGAGTTGAGGATGATTTAATTCCTTCCGAAGAGTTGTGGTCCAACAAACGATTTACATCAACAATAGTTCATTATTCTTATTCTACTTCGACACATTGTTTAATAAATGAACACATACATTTAAAGTCACTTACTAGAAAAATTCAAAATTTATTTATATCTGCAATCGAAATTAATTTTTTTGCAATCATATTGTTGTTTTGGCAAGAGAAAGTTTTTCTCATAACTTAGGCTAGCAATGCAAAGGGGAGAAAAATTTAAGAGAATTGAGCTAGTTTAATATCGTTAAAAGAATTGAATTTTATTAATTCAAATAATTAATTATCTTCTTCAATACCAGAAAAATTTGTAAAAGGGTGCATGAAACGTCTTTCATTTTTTTTTTGTCAAGTACTGAAGAAACTACCTTATAGTTCTGTTTAGATGGAGATTTCTTATTAATTTTTTTTCATGTGATTCACATGTTTGCTTTATCTGCTTTTCCTAGAAAATATCCGCACCATTTTCAATATGTATGTATAAAAAAAGAAAACACTGCTATCCATTCAACCGCAGCCATTTCTTTGATAGCTTACACCTGTGAATTCACCTAGATTGCTAGACTCTTTCTTTAAAAACAGCATTTGAAAATCTCCCAGAGCAAGAAGAGTCAGGTAGAGAATTCTTTGCAAGCGATAGAAATAGTTTTGACTCTGTTCTTTTCGCAGATAAAAGCGTTCCTTCGTGATAGCAACACGACTTCCGCTAACTGCACGATGGTGGGATTCTCTTATCGGAGTGCGTTATCGAGGCCATAAATGCTACAGAGTAAAATTGGAACGGATGGCGGTGGATTGTTAAATTTTTCTCCCTACCGACGTGGACGGTACGTTGCACTAGTGAAGAAGGAAGAATTGATGCGATATCGTGTAAAAGGAATTGATCCGTCATGCATTTGCTGAAGAAGTCGAAATTCGGCAAAAAAAAAATTATTTTATTCTTTAAATAGTTTGCCCGAAAAATATTTCGATACTAAAGTGATGAATTTTTAAAAAATTGAGGTGCTTCTAGTTGTCTACGAATTGTTTATTTCTGTTGAGATTTTTAAATATGTTCGTCTGACAAGTGCGAAGAATTTAAAAATACACCTTCCTCTTTTCTTTATTTTGTATCCATGTAGATTATAGATGATTCTCGGATTCCGAAACCCTCCGCGCTTTTGCGCATGCAGAGTTGATTTCATCAAAATAGGGGTGAAATTATAAATGGAAGGGGAGATATTTACATTTTACTTAATGTGACCTAATAAAAAAAACTCCGGAAATGAGTTCATCTTACTTATTGCTTGTCAACCCTTTCCGGAGAAAAATCGTCAAAAGGTAATTTTGTCGTCTTTGAGTAAAATCGTCTTAGAATTTTGAAAAGAGGGATTCGGATATGATGCATCTTTACTTTTGCTTTAGGGCGCGTGCTTTTACCAGTGTTGGTTCTAATTTATTTAATCTGGAGTTTTGATACGCTGTTAATCAAGTGAGTGATAACGTTCAAAGACAAGTTTCATTTAGATGGTTTTGGTTGGCGCTACTTAATCCGATAATTCGCAATATATTGGAATTTCATCATAAAATGGAATCAATTCATGTGAGGTTACCATAATAACAGGACAAACGTAACTGCGCATGTCATCAAACTGCACTTTGTCCTACGCTGTTCTGTAATATATCGTCCTTTTTCTTCCTGCAAGATGCGTAATGGATTTAAAAAAAAATTGACGCTGCGCAATTCGACGTTTATCACGTGAGCATGAATTGACTTCATTGCCAGGTTGTTCTCAATATAAATAGCTTCAAAAGTACGTATCCATCAGAATGCGTGGTGACACGCGGTAACCTGAATTTTGCGCCAGCCAGTTTCACTTTTTTTTTTTTTTTTTGCTTTGTTCTTGTTTTGTTTACCTCCGGACTGTTGTGGAATGAAAGAGGGGAATGCTGTTTTTCTGAAACTGTTTACGATTGAATTAACGCATTTTTAATCTCTCTCGAGGTTTTAAAACGAATTTTCTTTACTCAATGTAAACAATTGTGCATTGATATCTCAGTGCAGGACAATAAATGGATGACATCCATTTGCTTACTATCCTGAATTCTTTCATTGACAGTTGTTTATTTCACTTTCTAAAACATGGAGTTAACAACAATAAAAGTGTAAAATATTTCTGGAAAGTAAAAATTCTAATGGTTTCTTTCCTTTTCTGAGTTAGAATTTGAAAAATTTTAAAACACCAGTTTGTTGCTTATATGGTAAAAGTTAAGTGTAAGGTACGGAGCCATTCCTCTTCACTTTGCATCGCCAACTTTTTGTCGCCAAAGGCAAGATGGTTTGGCGATGTGAGGACATTGGTTTTGGTTGAGCAGTGAATATTTTATTGTTCTCTTGCATACGCGAAGCGGCAAATTTTTTTTACTTCAAAAAAAAATAAGCGACTTCGCTTTCAGCAAAGCGGAAACTGTTATCTTCGCTTCTTCATTGAATCTTAGGAATCTACCTTCTTTTAAAAAATCTGTAAACTGTCAAAATTAAAACCGTTAAATTCCGAACAAAATATTATGCAAATTCTATTAAATCGCCCAATAAAATTTAAATTAACGCATAGCTGACCATTCAAGACGACGCGCAGAACTCTAATTTAATGATGCGCACGCTAGACACTAATTTGAACGTTACTGCGCAACCAAAACAAATGTAAACACATTACTAAACCGTCTTCCTCTTGAGAAACGAATCCGTACCTCAAACTTAACTTTAACCGTTTATATAATTCATTTATTTACGGAATGTCAGTTGGGTTTTTATTATTTTGTTGTACCAAAAGCAAGTAAATGTTGTCAAGTCTAATGAAATATTTCGCAAATTGTGTAAACATGCTAATTTGGAACTTCGGAATCCGCCTGTTGATCTAATAGGAGTGAAAAGACAACGTGCCATTCGATGTAAAATGTGCAAGATGTGGCATACGCAACAGATGCTTTTGTTAAATAAAAATTAACTGAGATTAACTTATACATTTTTTTCCGTGCATAGGAGTGGCGGTAAAATTCTTCTACTTTTTGTAGCCTTTTTTTTTTCCTTCCCGCAATTGTAACAAATCGTGGGAATATTCATTGGAAATTATGCTGTAAGAATCTCCGGTGAACCGTCTCATTGCATTTAACAGCAGCATTAATTCTCGTCATTTAAAAAATTGTATTAGGCGAATTTTAATAACAGTTTAAATTAGTTTTTGCGTCAGCAGAAGTAACGATTTATTGGTGAATAATTGTATTAGCTTTCATGGATTATATTACATGGATATATTGGATTATATTTCATGGATTATAATGTAAAAGGGCATAAATTCTGTTATTAAAAAGTTCTCCATATATCACACGGGAAAGTGCGAAACTTTGTCTGGTTATAAATATGCGCGAATGGCTTGAATTAGGTAAAGTAGTGATTTCTTTGTAGGTATTTTATAACGTCATTAAAGGAATGCTAGAACATGGTGACTCGCTTAAAATCATTATTTTAAGCGAATCATCATGCGAGTTTTTATAAATAACAACAGTTTTTTTTAGTACAGTTATTTGTAAGGTAGAATAATTGACGTCAAAGTGTTTTCACTGACGTCCTTCCTATATTTTTCATTTGCGTTTGTGAACAGTGAAACATGCCAAAGATAAGATTCGATGTCGAACGATTATTTTGTGTTGCCCATGAAAATAAATAATTTCTTGAGTAGCTGTATGAATGAAAAATGGCCCTCCTTTTGTGTTATGGTACATGGTACGTACACATTTTTGGTACACATGATAATGCATATATTTTTGTATTCTTATTTGTGTGGATTCTAATTCAAGTTTGAGAACTCCTGCAATATGGCATTTAGTGTTTTATACTTTCTCGTATACGAAGTATACAAAGAGAAAGTATTGTAATCGTCAAAAAATTCGAACTCGAGATTTTGTGGAATCTCCACTTTTCAGACCTCCCTGAGTCCGAAAAACACAATTTTGGAATTACGTCTGTCTCTGTGTGTGTGTCTGTCTGTGAACATGGTAACTCGAAAACTATTAGAGCTACGGGGATGAAATTTGGTATGTGATCTTTACACACAATTTGCAGGTTTCTATCAAATTTTGGACAACATCCGTCCATGGGAAGTCTGTCTGTCCGTGTTAATGTGAACGCGATAACTCACAAATTTGAGTAGCTAATTATATAAAATTTGGTTCTCAGTTTTATCATCAGGAATGTAGGTCCACATAAAATTTTGGGCCAAATCCGTCAAAGAGTTGACTGTCTGTCGGTCGGTCTGTATAATCGCAGACTCGTAAAACTTATATCTCATAAGCCCTTTGTCTTAGGTAAATAAAACTTGGTATCACGGATGCTAACATTGCTTATAGATCTGTGCCCAATTTTCATCTCACTCGGTTAAAAAAGAGGTATTCAAATTGCATATTCAATTTTTTTTTTTACTTTTGAAACGAATCCATTCTCCACGCGCTTGCGTATTGGAAGCATTCTCTGTGCATGATATTCAGCGGCTTCATGACGAAAGGTAATGTTCTGCTTGGCGATTTTTTCTTCCATTTTGGCTCCTTTCTCCTCCCCTTTGGCGAATTCTGATCCTGCTCGGATTATTTTATTTCCGTTTGTTTTGTTGTTTTCACTTGTCCTGGAAAAACTTGTTGCGTTCTGGGAATAGAGCAGAATCGAAATTTTTACCCGAGCGAGGGTGCGTGGAACTGACAGGCTATACGAGAGTTTTTGAGAAATGAGTGTACGAGAAAGTTTAGGGGAGGCCACTCCCGCTGGTTTTAATGGGAATACATTTTTATGATAATCTGTTATAATTGACACATTACGAATTTTTAATTTAAAAAAAAAATAAGAATCAAATATTCTATATTTTGATTTTAACTGGCGAACTCACTATTCTGTTCTTTTGTATTTTATTTATTTATTTTTGTAACAAATGCGCCTGCGCAGTGAGAATAGCGCCACCTATGGTGGTAAGGCGCCGCCGCTAAATGACTCAGTTTAGAACTGTGAACTGGCGGAGCGAACAATGTAAAATGCCCTCATCCTTAAAAAACCTTTGAAATTGTTAGAATTACTGTAAATATGTAATATATTTGTGTTAATGTTCATGCTTAGTGTTTGTAATAAATTTTAAATGTCTCAAAGAGTTATTTGGCCCTTGTTATTTTGGCTTCCAAATTGGAGTCAAACACTTAGACACACTGCCGCATTGTGACATTTTCACTTCTTTTATTTTGCTATAATACATGTTTCCCGCTGGTACCATCATAATGATGGAGCGGCAGGGGCATATTATCAGCTGCAAGGACGATTTTGGGGGGACACCAGCGGGGACAGAATATTAATATTATTTTTATTTCTCATCTTAAAGCCAAATATGACCGGGGGGTTGCGAAAATGAGTACAATGCTTCAACGCCATTGACGTTGTCTTAAAAAAAAATATTGGAAGAAAACGAGTTTCGCCGACGTTTGTCTTCTCTCTGTGCACCTCCATTTCCTTTCCTGCTCAAAAATATGTCGCGCCGTGATTTACGATGTTTGTGAAGACACTATCTAATCATCGTGACTGATGCGGGTGCCATGCAACCAAACTCGTTTCGAGCCCCCACCCACCCCCACTCTTCGCCTCTTGCCATCGAGTCAAGAAGAGGAAAAGTACTTCCATTCTGTTCTGTCTCCGCGTTTAATAAGCAGAATGTCCTATTTTTACTCTTACGAAACCGGGTATTGTTCTTCGAGAACTTCCCTTTGGCTCAGAGAATGGAATAAATCGGCGATCTCTCGTTGCGTCACTGACTGATTCCCACTGGCTGCGACCTTCAGGGCCCGCAGCGACTTATTGGCAGAAAGAGAGAAAGAAACTGTCCAGAAAGCGTTGTCAACACACACATCAGGATTTCCCTTTGTGTTTGGGGCATCTTCCAGATGATGCTGCTGGAAGTACAGGGAAAAGAATAATGAAAATAAATGGTTAAGGGAAAGATGTGTTTTTTTTAAACTACGTTTACAGTGGTATGTTTATTTGTTTTGACCTTCCATGACGGCAGTGCTTTGCGTAGCTGCAGCTTCTGCCGCTGTTACATAGGGCATATGAACCTCAAAATAAAAGTGAGTAAATTGCAGGGGAAACAAAACATTTTATTAGCAACGTGATTTGTCGTTTGACGCCCTTGATCTCTGCAGTGTAGATAGGTTGCAAAACCCCACGCCGCCGCACATCTTTTTTTTTTTTCAATGTCGGCAATTTACCGGCGAACAGAGAAAAATACGTATTAATTGCCTTAGTTATTCTTCTTTATGTTTACAATGATCAGTGGCGAATCTAGGATTCCAGTCTGGGGGGGGGGGGTTGGGAGGTCAAAAACTTTGTATCGTCGTGATGAATGTCAAACTCCAAGGCTAAAGTAAACCAAAACTCTTTAACCTTACAGACTTTACTCACCTGACAATAATCATAATCATAAGGAACAATACAATACTCGATAATTTAATAAAAAATTACTATGAAATATGTAAAAAATATCTTCGACAGCGTCAAAGCTACAGGTATAAGTGAATGACTGCAAAGTAGGAAAATTTTCGAGCCTGTCAAGCAGAAAGTAATGTTGAAAGTTTTATTATTTTTTAAAAGAGGAAATTAGAAAAACAGTTGTAATGATGTTAAATTAAATCAAATTCTGGCTTGGCTCTGGGGGTGGGCCGAGGCCCCAGTTCAACTGACAATGATTGAATAGTGCCGCCTCTGCTCTACTTAGTTATAAAATTGTTTCCCTACATGAATGAATTTGCCACCCCTTTTCAAAGTGATGTCCTTTCCGCCTCCTTTACCCTACGCCACTGTGCATAGGACTGGATATAGATGTCCTGGGGAGATCTGAATATAAAATGCTACATTTATTTCGTTAACATACGCAAAAGACGAGTTTGGTTCGGATTATGGACGAGATATAATAAAACCGGATATGCATGCGCGCCACTGATAGTCACATAGTCACATACTTCGCTACTACTGTATGTGCACGGACTGTTTACACTACTGCATACTGTATGATGCACGGACTTCACTTACCTTTACTACGCCACTGTATGATGCACTTTGTAGTACTGTATGCACTGTAGTGGTCACGGACTTCCTTACCTTTACTACGCCATGTATGATGCACTTTGTAGCTGCTGTATGATGCACGGACTTCACTTACCTTTACTACGCCACTGTATGATGCACTCACATGATTGCACGGACTTCACTTACCTTTACTACGCCACTGTGCTTGATTGCCGCTGGCATGACCCACATGCGCTGTAGCATGATGCACGGACTTCATACCTTTTACTACGCCGCCAGCCTTGATTGCGCTGTATTATGCGCTGTATGATCGCACCGGACCCTTACAGCACATTGCATGCTGTGATTACTTATGCTGATTGCACGGACTTCACTTACCTTCACTACGCCATAGCCTTGATTGCGCTTTGTGACCATGCGCCATGATCGCACGGACTTCGCCTTTTACTGCGCTGTATGATTACTGAATATGTTTGGAATGGGTTAGTCCCACTATAAGCGTGATCTGGCTAAGAATTCGGTAGCGGATTCAGGGTATCAGATTAGTTTGCTGTAATGGAAGATGTTTTAAGAGTGCTGCCTTAGTGACATCGTCGTAAGTGCTGTATATCAAAGGCACCCTCGGCCAGGCATAATGGGATTTGGATGTGATGTTGGAACCCG
>BGPR01013798.1:1921-40798 GCA_013235015.1 Araneus ventricosus | reverse complement strand
AAATGCCTTGGCTTCCTTTCTTATTTTCCTGTGATGGGTATGAAGTGGAATCAATGAGGGACAGTCCATTTTGTTTATTAAAAGAATGATTTATGCTAGTATAACTAAAAACATATATTCTGCAAACGGTAATTTTGTCCTTTGAAATGATGTTCTATTTCTATGCATTCAAAACTAAAATTAATTTCATAATTGTTATTTGACGCATATAATTTTTTAACAGAATCATATATTCAGCAAATATTTCAAAGAGACATCTATAATATTAGACAATTATAGAACAATTAATAATGAAAAATGGGTTATTTTAACAGTTTTCCAAAACTTTTACTTCATGTTAAAAGCTGCTTTTAAAACTTGATTTTTTAAATATCTCCTTGGGTATTTTCAAGCTGATTGATTTATAACTTTAGTTATTACATGCAGCACATTTTTTCCATTTCTTGAAAACCCTATTGAATGTTTTTAATATCGTTAATTTCATCAGTAAATGTGCAATTATAGTATTTTCACTTTCATCCTGTTGGTTATTTGTACACATATCTTTGTCGAAATTCATTATAAGAATATAGTATCAAAATATGATTATGTTTTTGCCTCGAAAAGGGGCATCTGCTATAAAATTTAAAATTTTTATGTTTTATTACACTTTCTTGTCCGCGATGTATAGGCAGAGTGTAATATTCGTAAAATTCCTGATATTCTCGAAATGTCTGCGTTTAAGACTCACTTGATTTGAAATAATTGTTTTTGTTATTAAGCCTGTATTTCCACTTATTCGTGTAAATAGGAATATCATAACCGATCTTAATTTTTTTCGTCGAGGCCAACTTTACGAAATTTTACTTCAGTTTCACGATTGTAACAAAATCTATCTATATGAAACTTAGGATAGTTTTTAAAACTTATAATTTCCATTACACATGATTAAATTTAATGCATTAAAAATACAAAATGTTTAACCCTTTATAAGGCCGTGGTAAGTAAACTTACCGCCAACTTCATTAATTCTCAATTCATAAATTTTTAATTTTTAAATGCATGTTTTAATGTTGAAATAAGTTCTCGCCAAATTTTTCGATGAAACAAAAACAGATGTTCCAATTTCTTTTCTCGAACGATATAGAAGTATCTGGCCCTTGATAATTAATTATTAATTAATAAAATTAATTAGCAAAATATTAATGTCATCGAATACTTTAAATGAATTTCTTTTCTTAAGTGAATCTCAATAACAAAGCCATTTTACTATGATACTGCTAGAAAAAAATGTCCCTTTAAAGGGCTAATATATTATCTGACTTTTACGATCTGAGAACTGTGGATCTCGAAAAGATTTTTTTGTTAATTTTAATTAATTAAAAATTTAAAAAAGGGTTTGGAGGTTTCTGCAACAACTTATGAAAATATTATCGCACAAAACGTATTTAAAAAATTTTAAAATTCAGGATTTATCTTGCTTGCTTTACAACAATGCTTTTCATTGTTGTAATGACAGAAATATTAGTTTCAGTGTTTTATCCAACCTTTAAATTGCATACCTTTCGTCACTTTAAAATGTGATATACAAATAATTCACAGTTTTTGCATGCTGACAAAAACATTTTTTAACGATGTCAACATTACTACTATCATATTTTATTTGTAATTTTAACAATTTTTTTAAAAATAATCCTTAATATATTTTGTTCCATTTCCCTACATTTATTTAAATAAATAGCAGACCAATTTCTTTTGTCCATTTTTTTTCGCTGAATAAAAACATTTTTAAAAGCTGAATTTTCCATTATTTTTTATATAAGCATTTTATATTTACTATCTTAAACCGACATTTTCACCTATCGAATGATAATTTCTTATGGAAATCAAAGTTATTGACTGAAATAAATTAATTGAATTAAATTAATATTGATGGTAAAATAGGGGCACCAGCTATAGTCATCGAAGTTTACTGGTTTGAGAATGAAAGTGAGAAAGAGCCACGGGAATAAATTCAAAACCACATAGGCTAATAATGTTATTTCAGATATTAAAGACACCTTAATGCTAGCATTGAATACATAGCAAAAGGAAGGAATTACGCATATTATTCTTGACACTGAATTGAATTAAATTAATTAAAAAACTGGGAATTAAGTTCGAAAAATATTTAAAAAGTGTATTGTCTTAGAGAATTTGCATATATACAAAATTCCGAAACTCTTTTAGCAAATTAATTATTCTTTTAATATTTTTTACGAAATTCCATCTTTCTGAGCAAGAAACAAGTCATTTACTTAAAAGTGTGTAAAAGAGAAAAGAGTTTGAACTTTTCGACTTATATATTTTCGTAAATTTGTTTTTAAAAAGTAGGGGGAGAACAAAAAAGATTTTCTTTTCCATTAACATCTTTTAAATAGTATCGTTTATTTTCTGTCTCATTCTCTCTCTTTTTTTACACACTTATTTCATCGACTAGTTTCATAATTGTAAATATGCAATTTTGTAGTCAATTTTTCATTCACTTTTGGATGCGCAAGAATTTTGAAATATTTAAGTTTTCTGGATGAAAATGCACAAATTTAATATTTTCAGAACTAAATTATTAATTAATCGATAAATTTAATTCATTTTGATTTCATGCGCATGCTGCCTGTTAATATTGAATTTGAGAAAAAAAACTAGTATCTAGATACCTTAAATTTATAATAATGAATTGTTAATTAAAGACTAGAAAATAGAAAATAAATAAAATAAAATTCTACATTTTAGCACACTAGAAAAAACTTGTTTTAAAAAATTTTTTTATTAAATTTATTCGCCTCACTTTTTTCTAAAAATTATAAAATTCAACTAAAATAATACGAGAACCAGCTATAGTCATCGAAGGTGACTAGTTAGAGAATGACAGTGAGAAAGAGCCAAGGGAATAAATTCAAAACCACAAAGGCTAATAATGTTATTTCAGATATTAAAGACACCTTAATGCTAGCTTTGTATACATAGCAGAAGGAAGGAATGACGCATATAATTCTTGACACTGATTTCCTTCAGTTAAAATTTCAATTAAGCATAACTAGAAAAAACTGTTATGTTTTATTCTCACCGATATAGCGGCACCGAATTTCACTATATAAGTGACATGGTAGCAATATGAATTAGTAACTAAAGTGAATTTTATACATAATATAATCTCGTTTTTATTTAATTTTACTGTTTACTTTCTTCCATGCCACAGTTGGACGAGTTTTTGCCGTTACACCATTAAATCCCATCTATCGACAGAACAAATGTGAATATTCGCTGGAAAACGATTGGCACATTTTATATATTTGGGAAAGAATGTAGCTCATAATCATACATCAATGTTTCATCACGCATGATAATGACCGGTATATGTAATCAATTTCATCTCGAGAGTATAAGAGAATATGAATTTTTTTATGAATAAATTTTTATCCAATTTAGAAGATTCTTAACAAGAAAAATTATATAATTTTTAATCCACCATTTAAATTATTGATTTGTAATTTTTTTAAAATTCAGAATAAAATGTTGACTTATTTAATAAATTATTTTTTAATTTTATATAAATTAATTAATGAATGAAATATAATTTGATTGAAAAGGATTTCTGTCTTTTTCTGAGATTTAAATTTTATTTCGTTGCAAGGGGTAGGATCTTTATTTTAAGAAGAAACTCAACTTAAACTGTTGAAGAGTCAACAACAATTTATTATTAACAGGTCAAATTTAAAGGCCAATTATAAAATTTTAAACTTTCATTTAAATTTCAAAAATGTCTATCTAGATCAATTAAGTCTGAAATAAATATTATATAAATTAGGTTTTGCTTTCTGTTCTTGACACTTTTGTTTTGATTCTCAACGAAAGTTGTAAAACATTGAACAAAATTACGTTTATCTCATCGATTTTTTTACCTGATTTGAAATTTATGTTTAAAAAACTTAGCTCACAAAAGATTAAATTATCCTCATATTAATAAGTTATTTACGCCAGACAAATTAGCATTTCTCAATTTAAAGGAATTTGAAACGTGACATAAAAAAGTGGATTGTAATCAACATCTAGGAGATTTGAACCATGATTCCAAAAGTAAAATGTAGGGACTCATTCATATTACTTAAACGAAAAAAGAGTGTATTTAAATATATAAATGAGGTAAATTGCAAAGAAACCTAGAATTCATGACGAAGACATCCAATTTATTTCACATCCTTGACATTACATCAGTTCAAAATAAATAACACATCTAAGATTGCAGGAGGGAGAAGTCCATACAAATCTTAATAACTTCTTAGATCAGTAGTTTGCCATGTCCAGCACCCAAAAGGCCTGCTCCGTATCCTAGTCCGTAGGCAGCTCCGTGTCCTAGACCGACTCCATATCCAAGACCAAGTACACCAGCGTGTCCGAGAGCACCTCCGTAAGCTACTGGAGCAGCAAGTGTTACCGGAGTACAGCATAACTGCAGGGGCGGCGTAGAGGAGGAGGCTGTGGGCAGCTGGGGCAGCACAGCTGGAGCAGCATAGGCCAAAAGGAGCAGAGATAACTGGAGCGGTGAATGCACCATTTTCCTTACTTCAGCCTTGGAGTTGATTGAACCAGTGTTCATCCTGATAATGTAGGTGCAAGCATAAGCTACCCAAAAGACTGAGATATCGTAGGCGTAAGCATAGTTACCCAAAGACTGAAAATTGAGTAGCTCATTAGATATTTCATTTCAAATGTAAAACTGGACATTTGCCAAAAAATTAACTTAAAGCGTGGATTAATAAATAATTATCAATTTACTTCTTCGTCTTTTACAACACTTTTTGTTGTACCCTTAGATTAAGTTTGAGTGGCAGTTAATGAAAGTGGTTTCCCGTGATTTACACTTCCTCCCGGTTTACCCCACTATTCTTCTGGCCCCTTGAAAAGTGTATAAAATGAGTAGTACCGTAAATGCTTCTCTGTGTCAGAAATAAGTACAAACTTCAGAGGTTACCTTTAAGTTAATCTAATTTACTACAAAAACTTTTCTCAACATTTTGGTTTTCAACATTTCGTATAAGAATTCATATTATCACATAATTTACAGATTGCGTATAGATTTTATCAAAAGCTTTATATTTGATAATAATTTTAGATTACGGTTGTCTAGAATTTGCTTTTGTGAATATATAGCAAAAAAGTTTAAATCATTTCTGATTGATTTAGCGTTGAAGAATACTTCTGTGTATTTCATTTTTTTATTTAAATATTTTGAATTTTGAAACATTGCTGGCTTCATTAAAATAAACATAATTAAAATAAATCAAAATGATAGCGAGCATAGGGATGTTCCTATAATTTAATGAAACAAAGAGTTCAAATCAACAGAGTCGAATTTTTTTCCTTTTGAAATATTTGTTTTTGATATAAGCTCCCGATTTCCTAAGTGCGACACGAAACTGAATCTTTAATTGTGCAAAAATTGAATGGATTATTTCAATGTATTAAAAAGTTATTTACGACAGATTGAAGTTCATTATTTAAGATAAAAAACTGGAAATCTGCAAAAGAATAGGAATGACCCTTTAGAATTCTAACACAAACAATTTAATTCTAATCCTGTTATGAATGTGATTCAGTAAAAGTGTTAAGATCCATAATGCATAAAAGAAAAAAAAGGTATTGCAGTTGAACTATTTCTACGAAAAAAGGAATAATTAATTCAAAAGGTTTAATACTTACATCTTGCTGCCTGGATTCCACACTGACTCCAGTATTGACGAGTGGAGCGGCAAAGAGGGCTGAGCCGTGGGCAGCTGCGAGGGCAGCGCACAGGATAACAATCTGGAAAATATAACATTATAAATTAAGATAGTTGGAGAAATATTTTATTTATTAAACGATTTTTAGAAACTATTAACTAGGTGATTTATGCAAACTATCCTGATGATTTATGAAATTATTCGAAATTCTATTGAAGCTTATGAACCATGGAGATTTAAAGACTGTAAATTGAAAATATTCTGATTCCTTTAATCTCTGAAATTCATTTACAATTTTTTAGTTTAGAAAATTTGGATTTTTTGACAAGTTACACTCTTAAAATAGTGTAACTGTGCAGTCAAGTCGTAGTGAACTTTCAAATCACTGATTATTTTTATTTAATCTTTAAGTCGATGCTTTAAAAATTTTAAAAGGAATAAATTCAGGCTTCATTTTTAAAAATTTTAGTCATTCAATATTCACCGCTTATACACAAAACCAAGTTGAATTTGTATCACAGCAAGTTTCACTTTAAATATACGTGCTAAATTAATTCAAGACGCAAATATTAACTCGCATTCAGTGTTTTAATAAATGGAATTAATCAACAGCAATAATTAAACATGTGAGAGGTAAAAACTTCTTATATGTTAAATAAATTGTAAGACTAATTCGGTAATTAAAGGTAATCTTGAAAAGTTATATTGCCCCACAGTCTGAATAATTCAAAACCTGAATAAAAATTAGAAAAGTATTGAAAATAAAATAAATTTCTCATAATTAAGAAATTAGATTAATTGTCAACAAATATTCATCCCAAAATGCATATTACAACTGATTTAGAGTTTAAAAAATGTTTTGATGCACAAGTAATTTAAATTGAACAAGAAAAATGTTACCTTAGCGAACATGTTGACTGCTAGACTTGGCTTAGTCTGAATATAATGGTTTGAAACTGAAAAAGAGCCGGTATATATACTCCTCAAATTATGCAAAACTCATGCGTTTGGAAACAACTGGATAAGGTCTTGTATTTTTTGCTTTGCATACGTCATTGTTTTAGGGAAAAAATCTTTCAGAAACGGGTGTGATATTGATAGAATTGGTTCAATCGATATACAATGAACAAGCGACCTTGCAAACAAGAGTTGAAATCTTCGCTGAAATGTGAGATTTTAACACGCTTTTCTAAGCCTTGAAAGGGTGTGTCTCAGAGTTTAAAGAAGAAAAAGAATAAACTAATTACTTTTTCTATTCTTTCTTTATTGATTTTTATTATGTTCCTTAGATATAAATGAATCTCGCTTCAAACGAAGCAATTTGTTTCTTCTTTATTTTCAAAAGCTTGTCTGCAATAGCATATCACAAGTTTTAATATGTAACATCATTTATTCCCACAATTGGGAGGGGGGTCAGTCCAAATTATCCTGATGGTTTACGGCATTTGCTTGTTACTCTTACTTACCTATTAACAGCGCATTATAATCGTCTGTATACTGAACAACACTGTAGTATTTATTCTAATAATTGAAATATTTGTGTGTAGTAACTGTTTCTTAAATATCTCATAGATCTCTGTTTACAGATTTTTCACAACAAATATTTCTCCTTGCCTAACGTTTCGTATATAACAGATTAGAAATCTTGTATTTGTATCTCCAATATTATGCGGTATCTTGGAATTTCATCACGTACAAAACACTTGCCTTTTAGATTTCTTACTTTTAGAAATGCTGTTTTGCCTGCATATAAATTGCATATTTTATATTTAGTTCAATTTTCCAAATGCAATTTGTATTTCATCTAATGCGCTGTGCTTAATAAACTTAAGGTGGTATTTCATAATTAACGAAACGCCATTTTGTTTCTTTTGTATTCCACTTAAGCACAATTTGTATTACAGTAGAGTCTCGATAATTCGAATCTCGATTGTTCGAGTTTTCCATAAATCCGAGTTAGTGAAATAAATCAGTTTAGCTCCCAAATAATGACCAACATATACACAACACGTGGAAGAATTACTGCATCTGGTTTTTATTGTTGTTCGACGTGTCATATGTCCACTGCGCACTACGAAAATGCCCCCTCCCAATGAAAACGGGATATATATTAGACCGAAATATAGGAGCAATGTGTTTAAACAAAAAACAATTGACAGTTATTTTAAGATATAATTAACCTGTTGCTATCAGCAGTAATGTAATAATATGTAAGTACATTTTTCATTTAAATATACTACACTGAAATTTAAAAATTTCTTTTATTTCCATTTATTTATTTATTAAATATTATGATTTCGATAATTCGAGTTTTTGATAGTTCGAGGTAGGCCCGGTCCCGTCCACCTCGAATTATCGAGACTCTATTGTATTTATATACTTGAATTTCATACAAAGTTTTTCTCTCTCCTACAACTATACCTCACACTCAGCGAAAAGGTTTCAATATATTTTTAAATAGTCCATATTTCGTAAGTTTTTTTTATCTTTTCGTTCTACTAGTTTGTTTGATATATATAGGTTCAATATTGTACTTTATTGCAGAAAATTATTCACAGTACACTGCTGCTAATTAATCCTTAATTGTCTACAGAGTGCATATTTTACCTCTTTGCTGTAGTAACTAACATATAATGAAGTGAATTTTTCCTTCATCTTTGAATTTCACATCTAGTGCAACGTTTTTGTTTCGGTATTTCTGCACTTCACATGCAGCGGAATGACACACATTTCATTCTTCCAGCACATATTTTTTTTATGCTGTTGTTGTATTCTTGTACCCCAAACATAGAGCAGTATTTTTCTTAAATCAGTTAAATGCCTTTACATTCATATGCAAATTATTTTTTCTTTTTTCATTTGTATGACAAGTATTACAATTTATATTTTTTATAAATATACCTATACCTATATCTACCTATACCTACATCTACACCAGAACGGATAGCTCGAAACACGGAGCTGTAGTGTGGTGTTAAGATGTAATTGAATCAATTACGCTTGATACACGTTTAGAATTTGCGATTTTGCTGAATTAGAAAGGACATCGCGTCATACCAAGAACACGTAATATAATGAATATAATGTGATAATCTTTGCATTTCATGATGCATTGTTTTTGAGTCTGTATTTCTGTATTTCACATATATCGAAATGCCATACGTCTCATTCTTAAGGCACATATTCAAGGAATCCATTGCAGATCTTGCATAAGCAAAAGGGACGTCACGTATTACGACAAAGTAAGTTTTAGTGTAATTAGATGAAATGGTTTGTTACGTTTGTCTTATGACTGTGACAACAAGTGGTCTTTCCTTGTCTTCACACCCTTTTGGGTAGGTTGGGAAGGTGTGGGCTTGTGGGACAAGTTATCTGAATCCATTGATTTCCTTTTTCTTAACTCAGAAAGATAGTTTGTAATTATTAAACCTTTCCATATAATCTCTTGAGTTAGAAATTAAAATTAAGGTTTTAATTTTTATATTATTATGAAATTCAAGAGTAAAAGTAAGCAAACATAGATTTGTAATAATTTAAAATGAAATAAAGTGGATTTTAAGACATTTATTGGCAGTAAGATTTATCAACAGAAATATATGAGACTGAAAATTTTTACTCTCTCAACAATACAAAATCTCCCATAGAAAAAAATAGTGAATAAATTAAAATGATATGAAAGAAGAAGTATTGAGAAGAAAGAAGTAGAATTTGAACTAAAATTAAAGCAAAATAAGGAGTATGTAGAAAGAAGTTAGAAATTTAAATTTAAAATATCATAAATGAAGGATGTGGGAAATAAATTCAACGAAGTCAACAACCACATTCTGTGACAAACGAAAAGCCGCTAGTTTCGATGCTGGATTTGAGAAATCTAAAAACAGTTCTTGAGCTAAATTATAATAAATAGCAAGAATTTCAATCAAATAGATCTTGTTTTTAGTTTGGTAATCAGGTTTAAGCTCACTGGGTTGATCCGTGTTATGTGACTCGGTGTTTTTTTATTTCCAAATGTTTATCTAATTCACAAAATTAAACAAAATTAAATTAAAAAACACTGTTTTCACTGTCCATTTTTGGTTGCCCCATGTCCATTCAACCGGTTCGGTAGCTGCAATGGTAACAGGCACGAAAGCATGGGGCAGCGTTCTGTCCATATTTGGCTGTCATTTTTATTCCATTTTTACACACTTCATTTAAATTGAAAAGCTTCAAAATATATGCTTCATCATCAAATTTAATATAATTAATGAATTAATCCGCTTAAATGACTCAACTGTTTTTGCTGAACAACTAATTTCTCCCCACTTTCCTATGTATTCTTTCTATTGAACCACTACGAAAATTGTAATTTCACTTTCTATGATAGTCAACGCGTTGAATGATTTGATAAATCCGTTCTGGTAGTCTATAACATTTGTAAAGCTTAGAATTTCTCACTATTCAATTTTTTAAAATTCTAAATCAGAAACAATTTTGATCCGGTAGCCCCAATCAGGTTCGTTTCATATTTTACTAGAAGGTACGAAATATAAGGTGATTAAAATTGGAAATACTTTATAATTTCATCATGTGAAAAAGCTTTCAGAAACTACAGCGTGCTTAGTCTTTCTTTCGGTTTTAAGTAGTCTTTTGTGTAATATTTAAATGAAAATTAATATTCGCAGTAGAAAGGTATTTTGAAGGCGTTGGTACATTGTTTTAATGATAGTCACTCAAGAACAGCAATAATTGTGAAAAAAAATAGTTCAAGTTTTTTATTTCTTAGTGTGAGTTTTGTTTTAAAAAACCGTAATTGTTCAGGAAAAGAAGAAAAAGTGTATTATTTATCGACAGACTGTTCCTGTCTCAATATCATCAGACGACCTTCAAATAGCGAAAGAAAGAAGTTATTGCCCTCCACACAACATGCTTTTGATGGGAGGGTTCGAGATTAAAAGAGGAAAAGGAGAAAAGAAACGTGTGATGTAATGTTGTTGCAGTTGAGTTTCCTTTTCATATAATCGTTTTCGTGATATGTTTTCTTTTTGTTATCACGCTACAGTTACTTTCACTTAATATTACAAGATATCTTTATTCTGCATGTAAATCAAATTTGAATCGCTCTATTTTTCATTATTTTTCTTCTCTAATCTGATAAATTACCATATTCGTGTTCAGCTTTCGTTGTATTATCGTGATATTATCATCACTTTCACTACCTGTCGTTATTTTATATTGCAGAGAATATATTGTACATTATCAGCCAAATTTAAAAATAAATATAATAAAAAGAGTCTTGGAAAAACATAATTATATTAATATACAAAAAAGGCAAATTTTATTTTAATTTTTTTCTAATATTTATTCTTCAATTTATAATTCATTATTATAAAATTATAGGATCTCGGAAAACTATTTTTACTCAAATTCAATACCATAAGGTGCCATTAACATGGAATCAAATTTGAATTATTATCACTTGATTTTAATTAAATGATATTCAAGTTATTTGAAACTACACGAGGTTTATAAGGGAATGGATATCACAACTTTGAAATGTCATCAAACAACGAGGAAGACACGTCATCCAGGCCTCCTCTTCAAGTTTCTGTACCACAAGAGAATGATTGACACTCGATAGATGTGACGTAAACTAAAGACTAAGACGCGATGAATCTCATGTAGAAACGGGTCTCAATTCTGTGACCCTCCAATGATAAGGCCGACACTCTGCATCTGAGCTGCTGTGGTCCCTTAAACGTCTGTGAATATCAGCTGCGCATCACTCCTACATTCTATACGTTGAATATGAACCTTGAGCAAATTTCATATTCAACAAGTTATGGAATTTGTTTCTTCGATTTGCATGCTGAAGACACTTTTAATCTGTGTCATCACAATTCAACTCAATCTTGTGTGAATGTAATGCCAAATTATTAGTATATACTAGAAAATACTAGTTAATGGTATCTAGAACAGTTTCAAAATGCGTCATTTATTCTAATAGGAAATATTGATTTAATAAAAAAATCAATAACTATAAGTTATAATTTATATAAAAAATAACAAAAATATAAAAGTTATTTTGCAATGTAAAAATAAAAATTGTAGATCTTGAAAATAGTTAGAAATTGAATTAATATTTCATATTTCCATGACATAAACACAAAAAGTTCATAAAAAATTATATAATTTAATGCCTTCGCCTTCAAATAGAATTAAAGGTGCTTGTTCGATGTTTTTGAATCCGGTGTATGACTTGAGAATATGCATTTGATAAATAGCAATGAATACTAAAACGATGGAATAATGAAACAGAAGGCTTTATATCTTATTTCAACAAAACATAATCGTAATATGACTGGTAGATCTTCTTGATATAAATAAATACAGCAAAAGTGAAGTGTGATCATAGAGCAGAATATTGTTTAGAAACGGATTCGGAAACCCTCCGTGCTTTTGCGCATGCGCCGGGCGGAGTTATTTTCATCAAAACGGGGGAAAGTGAAGAATGGAAGGGTGATGTTTACATTTTACTGAGCGTAATCAAGCAAAGTACTCCGGAAATGCGCTTATATGACTCATTGCCTGACACCCCTTTCCGGTGTAAAATCGTCCAAAAGGGGTAGTCTCGAATGAACAGCAACACGTTACGAATATGCATACAATATTACAAAAATTCGTGAAGTAAAAAGAAAAAATAATCGACAAATTTTTTCTTGCTTTCCTTTGTTTCATCTGTGTGGAATCCTATGTTCTGTTTCTGAAAAGATACCCATCTGCAATTCAAAATGGGCATATTCTATCCGCTTATAGAACAGCATGCTACTATAGACCAAAGAAAATGACGCTCAATACTTCGTCCACAACTATTGCGCTTAACAGAAACACAATTCTTTGAGGCTATTCCACCCACAGATAAGAAATTGTAACCTGCAAGCCAATGTGACGTATTGCTTTCATAGAAAGAATGATTTTGGCAGAAGATTCCAAAAAGAAACCAGACAGTACTTCTGAAAAGAAACTACATATTGGATTCTGATTCTCTCCCTTTTTCGAATTATATCATAAGAAAACGGACACCTAATTAGCAAGAAAATGCGAATTCGTTTCAAATCATTTTTAAATGAATAAATTGAGTTATGAAATCAATTTTTCGTAGTTACAAGCATTCAAACTGGAAAAAGACAGTTCTGATTTTTAAATATATAAGGAACTGTATTAAAAAATAACAAATTCTTTTTTACATGATTTGATAAGATTCAGAAATCTATTTTGTGAAACTACTAAAAATCCTTTTCCAGAGCTTAACTTAATTAACAGAAAAAAAGTAACAGGTATTTAATTAATTCTACCTTTTAACGCATAAAAAATACATGTTGTTTAGGAAAATTGAAGATTAAAAAGAAAAAGAATCACACTTTCGAAGTTCAAGACGACGTATCTCAAAAACATTCATACACATGCATACATAATTAAAACTAGTTAATCAAAGGATTTAAAATACACATGTCAACACTTATGATAAAATTCAATTTAAATGACATTTCGTAACAACTTTTAACGCTATATTTGTACGCTCACATTTCAGTAAGAAAAACCTTCAAATTTTATATCATTAATCAAAGAGACAAATTTGGAACAAATAATTCAGTGCAGTTTGAAGCTGGAATAGTAGGTCGTGAATTCCAATGCCATCTACTTTCCAGGTAGGAAGGAGGAGCATTTACCTCCATCACCATAATCTCTATTGTATTTATTTGACCTTATGCGATTTCATTTATTTTCTTTTATATTTAGAAATAGTATAAAAGTCACTGTTAGTAGTTGTTACTTCATTAGAAATTCCAGCTAAAGATATTCTGCTGCATTCAACATGTTCGCAAAGGTAAGTGAGACACAATTTTACTTATCAGTTCAGTTTTCTTGCTTTATTCCGTTAGAGTCTGTGAATTATTAAAAAAACACAAATTCCTAAAAGTAATTACGAACATAAAATCGACATAAAAGGATTCTAAAATAAATTATACTTTTTTCGACTGCAATCTGTTATATAACAATATTTCTTCTAAGAGGCAGCAGTTAGTGTTTTTCACAATTAATAGGACATTAATACATTAGTCAATTTTGACTATTCATTCTAAAATTCTATTGATGTAGTTAAAAAAATAGTTTAAGTTAAAAGTTATATAAGGAAGTGAATGAAAGGTTTCGTAAGGATAATGTTTCTATTCGGGAAATATTTCTACTCCAAATAATTTCCGAAAAATATAGGCTCTTCATATTCGTAAAGTATTTTTTTCTTTCAGCATCTATAACAAGAAATTCTTTTTAAAGCTTCAATAAACTAAAAAAATATCTTTAAAACTAGAAATACAATCCATATTGATATGTTAGATCAATATTAGATCAGCAGCACTATACTTCTATTCCTAATTTCCAGGCATTGAAAGAAGCAAATAATCTACCAAAATACTACATATCGGAATGCATTTCCATCAACAGAAGACTTAAAATAAGAAAAATATTAAAAAATGCTTCATATTATTTATTTTCAGCAAATTATCCCTTTAAAAACAAATAAACAAACTAATAAAAAGGCTGAAGAACCCAAACTTCTGGCGTATTCATCTTCTATATTTACTAATGAAATGATATGATACTTACTTGTAAATAAGGCAAATCTTTTCTACTTCAGGTTGCCATTTTCTGCGCTGCTCTCGCAGCTGCCCACGCTTCCCTCGTTGGACCTTTGGGACTCGGAGCTCCCGTTCTAGCTGGTGGACCTTTGGGCTATGGAAAAGGACTGATCGCCGCCCCTGCAGTTGCAACCGTATCCAGTCAAAGAACCGCCATCAATCACGTAGCCCCTGCCGCCAGAATCGCCGCCGCTGCTCCTCTTGGATATGCTGCCCCTATTGTTGGTGGATCAGTTCTCTCTGCCGGACCTTTGGGTTATGGAAGCGGGCTGATTGCCGCCGCCCCTGCCGTTGCCACCGTCTCCACCCAGAGAACCGCCATCAACCACGTAGCCCCCGCTGCAGCTCCTCTTGCATATGCTGCACCGGTCGCCCTCGCAAACGGAGTCATCGCCGGTAACGGAATCCTCGCCAACGGACTCGTCGCCGGACACGGTCTTGCTGCTCCCCTCGCCATTGGAAATGGTCTCCTCAGTGCACACTATGGGCTCGGTGTCAGCCGACTCGGTCTTGGTCTCGGTAAAGCCATCTTGTAGAAAGTGTCTTTGTTCCATTTGAATGTCTAGTATATATAAAAATAAATTATTTATTTGCAGTCTAATTTCATTTTGTGTTTCTTTTTATTAATCTCGATTAGTTGTTTAAATTCTTAGTTTTGCTGTCATGAGAAATTGTTATGATTGTTACTATCATTGAGGAGGCAGATCAGTTAAGGAAAGTTTAGGTCCCGTCTTAAAGCATCAGGAGTTCTATTTTGGATGGATTTCGTAATTGTAAGCCGTGGTCAGATGACGGGGATGGCACCTGAGCTGGCATCCGCCTCTCCAAGCTTCCGCATAGGACCAGAGGAAGGACGTTTGACCCACTACGTATAATTTAACTTTCGGCAGGCGGAATTTAAGTGGAATCGGATTTCGAACCTGCAGCCATCAATCCCCGAAACCCATACACTACTATTTGGCCACTGCAACCCCATGATTTGAAAGAAATGTCAATATTTTTGAAATATTTTTTGAGAATTCGTAATTTAACTGGGTTTTCAGTGAATTGAATAAACAAGCACTCGTGGCATCATTTTTAAAATTTTATCTATTTGTTTGTAAATGTATCTATATGTTTGTAACTATTTCACCTGGAGTTTCTATTTCAATTGCAGGAAGAAATTGTATAATTATACATTCAAATCTAAAATTAATTTCTTAATTACTATTTGATCCATACAATTTTTAAAGAATCACAGATTTTCATCAAATAATTCAAAGAAATTTTTTCAATAATGAACGAATTATAGCAGATAATAGGCCATGAGGGTTAACAGTTTATTTTATCTGCCTAGTATTTCTCATGAAATTTCTATATGTGATGTCAATTTTTACTTTCTAAGAGATGCAATACATCCAGAGAGTATTGAAGGCGTCGAAAATTTTGACGAATTATTTTCATATACTTCTGGGTTTTTTATCTTCATGAGTAAAAAATCATTAGAATTATACCCGCTTGCTTATTTACCCTTATATATATGAATACATTAAGCAAAAACAAACCGAATTAGATGGATAAAATTTGTCATGCCATGTTTATACTAAATTCGTATAAAAGTTATACGAATACGAAACTTGCATTTGCAAGAGGTTCTTCCAATTGCAAGCCTTGACCTTACTAGGAAATAACTCAAAAATATCCTATTGATAAGGGATTTTTACATGTGAGTTTCTAAAAATTACCTGTGAGGCCTCGAAGGCTTTGAAGTACTCTCTCGGCTAGAAGGTTAGAAATCCGATTCTATCAAACATCTGCCGTGTATGCTGGCTCGGCTCGCGTTAAATTTGATGCAGTTTCTTAAACATCATTCTTAAATGGTATATAATAGTTTCCTTAGATGTGGAGGGAAACATGCAGCTAATTTGATTCAGTAATTAAAATCGCTTACACAAGATTTTACATCCAACGAGTTATTAGTTTGACTATATTGACGTCCCGTTTCGAAGTAACACGAAAGCTATTTTAGATGTACCTCGTAATTTTGAAGAGGGATCAGATGACGAAAAAAGAGACAAACCCCTCCCTCAGCAAATTTTCAGAGAATTGTAGAGGGGCGAGTTTTTAAGTGGAACACATAGGTTCTCAGACCCGCAACATCCAAGAAAGAATTGCGACAAAACCATTACATAATATATTCTCTTTAAAACCTGAAGAGACCTACAAAAATTGCTGTAAACAACGGGACCCACTATCTGTTAAAGCTCCGAACTCCTTCCTGAAATCAATCTTCAAGTAAAAAATTATGGAGGACTGGCAGTCAGACTGGAAAGATGAAGATACGGGGAGGTCCACATTCAACACCCTGCCAAGAGTCTCGACTCTTCCTGTTGCTGGAAAAGGAAAAAAATCCTTTCCAGCAACACCTTTTTTACTGGACACTTGCCATTTCTCTCGTACCTGAAAAGGTTTAACCTTGCCTCGACAGCAAATTGCCCAAGTGGAAACACAAACGGCACTCCTCTGCATTATGTTACAGAGTGCAATCTGACTGCATCCTTCCACATGACTAAACCGGCACAGCAACATGAACTAATCTGGTTCCGCAACGTCGCTTACAACAAAGGCTCCCGACTTCAAATACAACGATTGTTTCACCATTTTAATGAATGAATTTCAAGAGCTTTTTCAGATGAATCCATGATCGACTTCCAGTTCAAGCCTTCTCCATAATCTTGAAGCCGACATTGAGAATTTATTGAGTCTTCTTCGTCGATGTGACAGCTCACATTAACTATTCCACACAGAAGAACTTTCACTTTACATTCTGCACCTGCTTTAACACTCACATATTAGTTTGTTTATGTGGAATTCTTTATTATATTAGTTTTTTGTCTCTGTTTTGTTGTAATTGTACATTTCGTGCCCATTTTTCAAATTTTTATTTTCATTTTTCCCGTTTCTGTTTATATATCTTTTTATATACATGCTACTCTTACTTTTTTATATATTATCCCAGAATTTTAAATTTGTGTTTTTTGTAATCTTTTCCAACTCAGATAATTCAGATTTTTCCATCATAATTTTCCAGACAGTTGAGGAGCGTCTTCCGATGTCTCTTCCACACTGTTTAAATAACCAAAAGGTTAAACTCGCAAGGGCATGAAGTAGTGTTCTGTTCTCTAAACAACGGGAAATCGTTAAAGACGGGAATATAAATCCGGGGTAATGCTGCAATCATAAATCCATGTTTCATCACTTATGATAATGCGAGGCGTTCATTGGGAACTTCTTAAAGAAGGAGTAAGCTTGTATTCGCTTGCTGAATAAGTCTTCAGCTAAATTTAGGAGCACTTAGTGAAAAAAAAAATGCAAATTTTAATGCACCATTTAAATTAATAATTTATAAGATTTTTCAAATTCGGGGTAAAATCTTCGCTAATTTTGCGAAATAATTTTTAATTTGATAAAAATGAAATAATGAATAATTAAAAAAATATTATTTCAAAGAAATTTATTTTTAAATTCTTAAATTAATTCTAAAATTTATTTTTCTTAGAAGCGATACTATGCATCTTAAATAAAAACTAACTTTAAATTATTATCATTAACAAATCACTAAAGATCTTTTACAATATTTAAGATCTCCATTTAAACTTTCGATATTTTTTTTACCTACTTCGAAATTTATATTTTTAAAAGACTTTTTTCGCAGTAGTTGAGAGAGAGCTTATGATAATTACTTATTTACACCAGATTTATTAAACTTATAGAACTCAAAATTTCGTTAAGAAAAAAATAAAACTTGAGATAAAAAAAAATTGATCGACATTCTCTAGTCCGAAAAATCTTTAAATCACGGGATTTGCAGAAAGATTGTCAATCTAAAGTTATCATCATATTGGTAAAAGCGAACGTGAAAATTATGCTTTGGAATCAGTGACCAAACCAAGAATTTTTTATAACATAACTTTAACATTGGCAAAAGCACGCGAGTGAAATATTTGTTGAAATAATAAAATTGGTTTCAATTTCGTGACAAATAATAAAAAGTAGTGTTACAAATCTTGTTTAAAAATAATTTTGAAAAATTTATTGAAATTACTGAAAAAAATTGCACGGAAAAATGGGTGTCACCGGAGAGCTATTTTTCTGATTATTAAAAATGCTATTAAATGACTTTTTGTGCAAAACTTTGCTCAGAAGTTTTGGGGGAAAGACGTTAAAATTTCGATTAACTTCAATAAATTAAAAATCGAATTAAAAGTTTGAAAAACTTTCTTACCGAGTGCGCACCAACTACTCAAGAAGTACTACTACGTGCCAAATTTGGTAGTTCCAGGTTCAAAGGTCTGCTCTGTAGATCATTTTAAACGATTTGTGCATCATGCATGTCATATGTTGAATTTTACAGATAGTATACTAGCTTATAAATATTATCATATTAAGAAAAATTCTCGACCTTAACATAATATTAATTTATAAATAGATTCGTCATCGGGCAGAATTACTACTTCTGACAGATTGTAAGCAACATTACAGATAGTTCAACCATAATCCGAAATAAAAATATGCTGGAAACTAATTCATATTAATCAAGCAGAGAGTACATACTTTTAAGGAAATAAATAAATGAATGAGACAAATTGCAAAGAAATCTAGAATTCATCAATATGACAAACTATTCATTTCATTACTTTGACATTACAGCTGTTCAAAATAAATATCACATTTACAAATGTTTGGTAACAGGAATCCTTATTAATCTTATAATAGTTCCTTAGATGAGAACATTGTTGAGTCTTTCACTTAAGAGGTCTGCTCCACGTCGCAATCCAAAGGCAAGTCCACGTCCGAGTCCGACACCTAATCCAACGATTGGAGCAAGAATTGCGCGGCCTGCGTAGGTGTATGGAGCGTTGATTGCTTGGTTAGGATAAACTGGAGCACCAAAAGAGTAGGCAGTAGCATAAGGGTAGCGACCAGCAGCAATAGGAGAGGTGACACCAGCAATAGGAGAGGCGACACCAGCTGTGTTACCTACTTCAGCCATGGAGTTGATGGAGCCAGTTGCTGCATCTTTGACATCATAGGCGTAAGCGTAGTTACCCAAAGACTGGAAATTGAGCAGCATATTAGATATTTGATTTTAAATCTTGGTTGAAATAAATTTGAAATATATATATATATATATCAAAACAAACTTATAAACACAAGACAAAAACTCAAAAACAGTCAAGACAAAATGGCAAAAATAGACAAAAACCAAAATAAAATTGAAAAATATCATAGCGAGCCGCTCGATCATTTGTATAATTTTTATGTTATCATTTTGTATAATTTTTATGTTACAAAAAATTTTTTTGGTTTTTTCTGTTGTTGTTTTTCTTATATATATATATATATATATATATATATAGCAACTTAAAACATAGATTAATCAATAATCCAATTTCATTTCTTTGAAATGCTTGGTAATTTGTCTTCGTAAGAAGAAGGGATATATATAAGCTACTCTGTGACCAAACTACAGACCATCTTGACAGATGTTCATCTTTTGCGGCAAGAAGCATTTAGAGCTTCAACGTGTTTTAATTACCTTTATGCCTCTTGAATAAAAATTAATATTACAAAATGTATTTAAGATTGTTGTATAGTTTATGGATTTCATTAAGAGAGCTAATCGATAAAATAACTAACTGAATATTTTCTAGATTTTATTTGTTTTCATAAGGAACTTAATGGTTCAAAACATAGATGCAGTGGTAAAGAATACATGTGTCTTTTCACTTTTATTTTTAATTAAATATTTCGCAGTTTTAAGCATCGCTGGTTTCATTAGAATAAACAAGTTGAACAAGTTTATTAAAATAAATTAGTAGTGAACATAGAGATTCTCATATAACTAAATGAAATAAAGAGTTCAGATCAACAAAAATCGACAAATTGATTTTGCTAATTTTTCGAAATATATTTTTGTGAATTAAGCTCCCATTTGAACTAATTTTAAAAAATTTGATTCTAAACTGTGTTAAAATGAATGTTTTTTTAAAGAAAAAAACCATTAAAGGCAGGATAGAAGTTTAGTATTTAAGATGTAAAACTGGAGGTCAGCAAACGGATCAGATAATTCTCTCAGAATTTAACATAAATAATAGTTATGAATGTCTTTAATTAAAACTGATAAGATTCAAGATAAAGCCAAGAAACTAAAATGCGTTGCAGTTATATCATATATGCTAAGAAAGTAATAAATTCCAATTTATTTGCTTTAAAATTTTCCCAATTACATTTTGTTGCCTGGGATCAAAGCCGACTCCAGTATTGACTTGGGGTGAGCAGTGGACAGCTGCGAAGGCAACGCAGAAGATGAAGACCTGGAAAATATAATATTGTAATTTAAAAAAGAATAAAAAATGACAGAATTTTTTTATATTTCTTGAAGAAATATTTCATATATTAAATATTATTAGAAACCATCAGTTACTCTTATTATATTCATGCAATCATTTCATTTAGAGGTGTGTCGGAAAAAATTGTATTTAAGCTCCTTTACAGCAAATATATTAAAACAATGTTTTATTCATTCTACAGAAAGTTGATTTTATTCCGGGATAAATAAAGGTGCAAGTGCAGATAAATTAAAAAAGTGAAGGCCATTCAAGAGTTACATTACAAATAAAAATTTTATATAGGTGTTATTAAACCATGAATAGAAACTATTTCTTCATGAAGGCAGGAGCGAAATAGTTAGCAACAAATCTATTTAGAATCCCAGTAGTAGATTCATGAGTTTTCGAAATGATACGATACTGATTTAAGGTTATACAGTACCCTTCGTCAAAACTTTTTCTGGAGATAGTAATAATAAAAGTTATTCAAGACCTTTTTCAAATATTAGTAAATAGATTCAGATAAAAAAAGTTATTTTAGCAAGAACCATTATTTTAAAATTTAAAAAATGAAATTTTAAAAAATTTTTACTCTTCTAAAATACTTAATTTTTAATATTTTTTAGTTATTTCAAGTGATTTATATTTCTTTGATTATTGGGGACGAAAGTTAGCTTGGGATTGAAGATCTGACTCTTTTTTCTAAATTTGAATAATTATTTTTGTAGCTAAGCCTGATGAAAACACGAAATTCTAAAAATATTAACTTTGATATTTTTTAAAAAAGGAAGTAGAACTTTCAGGATTAAGTCCATGCTAATTCTTATAGTAAATATGAATAAAAGTATCTAAAAAATTTCAATACTTTATCTTGAACAAGAAAAAAGCCTTAGTGCATTGAAAACACTTGCACCAACTAAAGTAAAAGTCTGAGAAAAGTGCATTTAAAGTTTGTAAAGGCATAAAACAAAAACTAATAATGCTTGTAGAGCTTTACTTTCTTAATACGCTATTTCCAAACTTATAAAATACACTAAAACACTATCTTAACTCAATATGATTGAATATATTTTTGTTATTTAAAATATTATGTTATTAGACTGCCATCTCTACAAAACATTACGTCTCGTAGCAACTCGAGAATATTTCGGTCGTGGCATTTTCTCAACAGAAAAATTAATAAAAACAACAATATTATACTGCAAAGCTTTAAAAAAACTATGTGTAAAAACTATTATTGGTTTTGAAAAAGTCATTTTTATGAATATTATTTAGTTAGTAATGAAAACTCAAAAAGAACGCAGAACATAAACATACAGAAACGATTTGAGTAGTGAACGATTTCACCTAAGGAATCGATTTATACAAAAACAGTTTCAATTAATCAATTTTAAGAATAGGGAAATATTTCACAATGAAAATGAAACTAGCCACGCCTTCGCAAATTTTGAGATTGAAAACACTCAGAAAACTTCAAATATCTTTAAAACTATTTGGATGTCAGATCTAAAATTTGGAGTCAAGTTTCCCAACAGTATGGGCCGTCGAAAAATGGAAAAGAATTCGACATTTTTTGTAATTTTTAGGGTTCCCAACAATAGGAGCCATCGAATAATGAAAAAAAAATTCAATGTTTTTCTGTAATTTTTGGGGTAACGTGTTGCCTTAGTATTGATTATATTTTGCATCCTAGTATCGATTTTAATTTTGAGAAAAAGAATTCAAAACGTCAATTAACGGATAGATCGAAAATAATAATTTAGCTAATGTGTTAGCGTAAAAATATTTTATATCATACATTCATTGATTTCATATAATTAGTACATACATTTTGCGAAAGAATTTTGGTAAGCTTTAAAGGACAAAATGAGCGGAAAAATTGTGATTTTCTGGCACTTATTTGCTTTACGTTTCTTCCTAACAATTAACAACGGTTGAAATATAAAATGTTTATTTGCGATCTTTTAGTATTTTCTTACTTAATTTTAGTTTAACGAATTTTTTACCATACTTTATTATGCTTTCTAATTTCCATTCTAAGATAATAAAGGACAGAGTTTTAAAAAAAAGTTTTATTGTATTGTAGATTTATTTTTATTAAGAGCTATTTTTCTTTTGTTTTTATTATTTTCAAACTATAAATTAAGTAAATTGCAAATATTTTGATTGTTTTAATAGTTGGTAATTATGTGGCTTTATTATTTCTTTCGTTTGCGAAAATTTGGATTTTTCTTGAAGGCTACGTTTCAAAATGTTATTGTGGCAGTGATAGAAACTAATGAACTTTGCAATCTCTGATATATTCCATTTAATCTTCAATATTTTGAGAAATTAAAATGATTAAATTCAGTTTTAACTGTTTTTTATATATTTCTTAATTATTAATTGATTTAATTCAAAATCAATTCAATTCTAAGTCATACCAAGTATGATATTGTAGTACTGTAAGTTCTACAGTCAATATACACGTTAAAACAATTAGCAATGACGTAAACTTGCACATTTGCTTCAGTATTTTTATGGATAAAATTACTTAACAGAAACAAGAAAATTTTTGATAGAAGAAAACTTCTTATATGGTGAGGAAATCATAACGTTAATCGTAAGATATTGGTGATGTTGAAACATTATTTTTCAGGGATGTATCATTAATCCATAATCTGAATAAAAATTATAAAAGGAAATACAATAAAAGAAATAGATTTTTAATAATTAATATGTCTGAAGAATTGTAAGTAAAGAACGCAGTACCTTAAATATATTTCAGCTCAAAAGGATATTGCAACTGTTTTAGAGTTAAAAAAATGTTTTTAATAATCAAGTTATTTAAATAGAACAAGGATTACGCTTACTTTAGAGAACATGCTGTGACTTCTACACTTGGCTTTATCTCAATATAATGGTTTGAAATTCAAATAGAGCGAGTATATATACTTCTCAAATTATGCGAAATTCCTGTATTTGAAAACAACCGAAGAAGGTTTTAAATTTTGTTGTTTTGTTTGCGCCATTGTTTCCGGAAAAAAACGTTAGGAAATCCTCTGATACTGAGAGATTTGGCTCTATCCATATGCAATTCGGGACCTTGCAAACAAGAGTTGAGATCTACTCTGAGATATGAGTTTTTAAAGCTCTTCTGTAAACCTTGAAAGGATGAGTCACACACTTTAAAGAAGAAAAATAACCAGATTAATTAATTTTTCTGTAAGCCTTATTCTCATTTGTTTCCGTATTGCTTTCTTTATTGATTTTTATCACATAGTTACATAATTCATGCTCACGCTTGGTTACATAATTCATGCTTACGCTTGGTTACATAATTCATTTACATGTGTTGCAGTCAAAAACATGTCTGGAATCCATTGCCTATCATGCATGAGCTGAAAGGACATCACGACAAACTTTAGTTAAAGGTCATCCTCAGTTAGTAGTGTAACGTCACGCTAACTGAACCCACTGACTTCTTAGTATTTAACCCTGAAAGAATATCCAATACTTTACGATAGCATAGAACATCTTGATTTACAAACTAATTTTTTTTCCTTTCTTTTTTCTGAGTAAGGAATTATCAAAAGTAAATATTCTCTACCTTATGTTTTTTAGAGACGAAAATCTCATGCAGAAAATCATAGTACAAAAATTGAAATTACATGAAAATAGCAGTTTAGAATTAAATTCAAGAATGCAATAACCATATGCAATGACAAAGAAAAAGTCACATGTCTCAATGTTTAATTTATAAGAGTGTAAAGGAAATAAAATCTTGAATTAAATTTAAGCAAAGAAAAAGAATTTCACCAAACAATGCAGTTTTTTAATTTGTCATTCATATTTAAGTTGCTCAGCTCTCAATTAAAATTAAAAAGTAAATATCATGTGTTATGATATTTATAGTTTTTTCCGCTTTCAACTGCTTATTTAATTCAGAAAAATAACCGATATTAAATTATAAAAATAAATATCCTTCTTACTGTAGACCTTCAGCTGTTATTTTTATTCCAATTTGATTCCTTTGAAGTATTACTAACTAACTAAGCCTCTTTCGTCGAATAGCTTGTTGAATAGCCCCACTTTCTTGTTTTTTCTTTCTACTAAGTCACCAGGGTCGGATTAAGGACTGTAGGGGCCCTTAGGTAATTTAAGTTTTGAGGCCCCCTGTCCCCTTACCAACTTCAAAAACCGGATATCTTCTGTTGATTTTAATTTCTTCTGTAGATAAACAGTTTTTAATAGCAAATTTTGAAAGCATAACAAAAAATTTAATTGCGAGCTACTTTGAAGACGGTTTATTTCAGTATCTTGAGTATAAAAAAATTAAAATTTAAAAATAATTTTAAACATAATAGTAAAAAAAATTCATGAAAATTTTTCTACAGAACTAAATACTATTTAATTTTAAAATCGGGGATTCGTTCAAAAAATAAAGCAATATAATTTTTAGAATTATAAAGCAGTATTAGAATTACCAGAAGGCAATTAATTAGAAATGTTTTTAGAATGATGTTCCAAAATTTAAAAGATACTTGATGCTGATTTGAATAAATTACATTGCACGGTCTTCGTAAATTACATGAAAGTACGAAATAGTTTACTCTGAAAATGGCGCGAAAAATATCCTGAGGCCTCTGAGCCCCTAAAGTTGCGGGGCCCATAGGCAGTTGCCTACTTCACCTATTTAATAATCCGGCCCTGTAAGTCACCTCGAAAAATCTCTTCGCTTCGCTTTCTCTGATAGTAAACGTGATGCACATATAATAAACCCATTCTGGTCGTCTTAACCATTTGTAACGTTTAAAATCTCTCATTACTCTGATATTTTACTCTAACATTTTTTTAATTTGATTATTTTGAACTTGAATCGGTGACTCTAATCAGGCTTGCTTCATATTTTTACTATAAGATATAAAAACAAAAGTGAAAAAATGAAACATTTCATTATTTCGATTCATGTAAAAATATCTGTTGAAACAATACTGTGTTATTTTGGATTTAAATAATCTTTGTGCAATATTTAGATAAAAATAAATCAATCCAGTCGCAAAGTATTTTAAAGGCGTTGGTGCATCTTCTAAACAAAGTCAATCAAAAATAACAATGATTTTTAAAGCAGAAATTGTTCTCTTTATTTCTTATTGCGAAGTTGTGTTTTAAGAAACCAGAACTATTCAAGAGAAGAAAGAGTGTATTTATTGACAGATATTGTTCGTACATGATTAACATTAGACAACCTTCAAATAGCGCTCGATCTCTACTTCAACCAGAGTTAATGACCTTCATGTTCAATACTTATTTCCGCGGTTGAAAGAGAGAGTGGAGAAAGGAAAAGAATGATTAAAATAATCGTTTCAGCCAGTGTTACACTTTCAGTTTATTATTTAATGATTTTCGTGCTGCGCTTTCTTGCTATTTACGTAATGCCATCTATATTTCAGTTTAATAACGATTCGATACCTCAATTTGGCATATTAATCAAACTAGGTTCACTCTGCTTTTCGAAGTTTTTCATCTTTGGCATTCTGATTTATTGCCATTTTCCTGACAGTATGTATGCGATATCTATAAATCAAAAACTCAACGAGAATGATACATGAAATTTAACATATGGTATTTGCATTACAATTTCAAATATGTATCAAAGTTTGGAATAAGTTCATGAGGGGTGAAAGTCCAGGTTTATAACAGAAAGTTGAGGAGAAATCACTCACGATATTTTGTGTTTAATTTAGGCAGATAATGCTCTTTATATATTAAAATGATCATTTTTACAATCGCGAAATGAATTTTGTTGACTATAAGTCACAAGCATTTCAATTCATCATTTTAATAGATTCCTAAATTTTGATTTGTTAACCTACAAATTTAAATAAATATTATAGGTTTAGCTTGCAGGTATTAAGAAATATTTCCTAGAGTTATCTATAATATTGGGACACAGTGATGTGAAGGCTCCTTTTGTCATACGAGACAGTTCACGAATTCCGTAGATTTACAGAGAAAAATACAGATTTTTATAAGGAACAAAGCATGTGCTCCATGTATTATTGTCCTGAGCACCGTCTGACAAATTTCATGGAATAAAATCTAACTGAACTTTAATGCATAAAGAATAAAAATTCTGATAAATATTTTCAGTTGATTATATATAGAAAGAAGGTTTCCTCACTACTCTAAAATGTCTGGACTCAAAATTATGGATTTATTATATATTACGCTTAATTTGCAAAATCTGTCTTAACATTTTAACTATATATTATAAAAGAAATTTCACGTTTTAACTGCAATTACAGAAATCTACTTTTGTTATTTCTGAGGTGTACTAATTTAAAAAAGTTAAAATTCATACACTACTGACCTCAAATAGCCAATACTAATTTACAATTGTCAATAATTTTTTTCTAGGAAGAAACTAGAAAAAATTTGTTACTAAAGAATAGAATTTCCAGAAGATTTTTTAATTTTTAAATTTTGTAAATAGATGCATGGAAATTCATGCAGTGTTTGTTGTTACTTTCCCATTTTACGGGATACATGAAATCTTTAAAACGTTTTCCGATTAAACTTCAGTACTTTTACATCTAATTTTAATGTATTGAATGCCAAGGTCTGGTATTTGAAATATTTCTGGAGACCAAGTGACCTTTAAGTGATTAAAAACTGTATTAATTGAATTCATTAAGTTAACAAAATGTCATTGTCAGTCTTATATGAATGATGTAACATTCAATATATTACTACTTTATGTCATGGAAATGCTAGCATTATCTGTGCATGAAAGATAACCAGCATTGTGTTGAAGGTGTGAAAAAAAACACATCAATTACATCATTTAAAAATCAATGATAATGTTTATTATCATTCCAAATATCTTGAAATTCAGAAACGTTAAAAGCTCAATAAAAACTTTGTTTTGTTGTAAAGGTAAATTAATTGAAAACAAATAAAAGTGTAAAATTCAGTTTATTCAAAATTTTGGAAAAACAGACTTTCGAAATAAATAAAACAACACACTTAAAACTTCAACGTTTTGCATAAAGTCCATATAAATAAATTATAGCCTTTTTTAAATTAGAACTTTACCGAGTCCAGAACCCAAGAGGCCTGCTCCGTACCCTAGACCAAGAGCAGCTCCGTGACCGAGACCAACTCCGTATCCCAGACCAAGCACACCAGCGTGCCCGACAAAGCTTCCATAAGCAAAAGGAGAGGTAAAAGCTGGAGCAGCAACTGCAGGGGTGGCGTAGGCTAGAGGAGCGGCAATTGCTGGGGCGGTGTAGGCTGGACCAGCATAGGCCAAAGGAGCAGAGATAACTGGAGCAGCGACGGCAATTGCTTTTCCTACTTCGGCCTTGGAGTTGATGGATCCGGTTGCTCCATCCTTGATATCATATGCGTAAGCATAGTTACCGAAAGCCTGGTGGAAAAAGAAGTGTAAATTAAAATAAAGTTTGAAGAATAAATCTCTAAGCCATTTATTAAAATCACTGTTATAAAATACATTATGTATCTAAGATTAACAATTCTTTTAGGATATTTTGCTGAGATTTGTTCTTAGGGAGACCATTGAGAGACATTTCACGTAAAGACTATTTTTAACATATTCCTTTCTGGGATTATTGTATATTTGATGTGGTAATATTATATGTAACAGTAACATAAAAATCAAAAATATGAAGCTTCACTTTTGTAGAATTTTTTTTAATGCATGGCATCGTGTAAATTTTCGTCTCAAAACTATTAGTAATGCAAGAAATGACGTAACATAATATGCTTTAATCTTCTAGAGTATTCCTTTTAAAAAGTTTGTTTTCGCCAAAATCTGTTAAATCCTTTCTAAATGACTGCGTTGGATTGAAAAGCTCAAGAGCAAATTATGGTTGTAATGCGCCAAGAGTAGAGGAATATATAAAACCAGATTAAAAATTATGGCACATATTGAGAAACTTTTATAGTAAAATTTTATTATGTTTATTATGTTACAAAAGTGCATGAAAAATTTCCAATAAAATATGAAAATCGTTTAAAAATAAGAGATAATTAAAATCGATAGGTTTCAGATCGATTCCGAACAAAAAATCTAGTTATAAATGGACTAATAGGCAAAATGTATAACACAAAATTCAGCTATACACAAAAACACCAATTAGAAGCAAAAATCAGGCAGAATCTGATGAAATATTTATCAGTTTTGAGAATTGTCAATATATCACGAAAGATAGTCCATATCTGAAAAATCTCACTCTTCTGGAAGAAGTCTCGATCAAGATAGCTTATAGCAATTTTTTTAAAAATTAAATTATAAAATTTTTGTGCCTGTGTATTTTAGATTGTTCTACAATAACAAATGAATGTATAGTTTATTTGTAGGAATCTGATTAATTCATCAAAGAACGGAAATTCATGAAATAGTATAATAAAATGAACATTCAGATACTCACATCTTTTTGTCTGGATTCCACGCTGACTCCAGTGTTGACGAGGGGTGCGGCAATGAGAGCAGAGCCGTGGACAGCTGCGAGGGCAGCGCAGAAGATGACGACCTAGACAGTAAATATTTGTGATGGTAGCAATGCGTTGTGATACTTTGTGTACTTATTATGCATTTCTATGATACAGTAAAAACATTAAACTTACTCTTAATTGAAGCTTAAACTTAACTGATATTAGCAAGTTTGTAATGCAATGTTAACTTGGAATTGATGGAAAACGGCAAGAAAAACTTTGATGAGAGCAAATATTTCCTTAACTATATTTATAATAATATCTTGACTAGTTTCCTCTAAATTATTTTCTTCATCAGCGATGTCGGATTTCCATCGATGAAATAAAGTGAAAAAAAAATTAATGCTAAAATTAAGCATAATATTTTAGGGAAAAATATATTTTTTTTGCCATTTTACAAATAATGAAAAGTTTAATTTTTACATTCAGAATACTTATTAGCAGATTACTAAATATAACTCCAGTTTATACTGAAAATATAAGACAATAATTAATCATTATAATGTGGCATTCACTAATCGGGCATTATTAATATTCCCCATATTTATATATTCATTGGTAGACGATGGAATTTGACAGCTCTATTTTAACCTTAAGATATTAACAACTATTTTATCTTTTCTTATGAAACAGGGCTTTTTAAACAGAGGATAGTGCACCCAAATTGGGTCTATTACAGAAGCATCGGGGTTTCCGAAACATTCACAGCATCTACTGCAAAAAATTCTTAGTATTGATAAGAAGAACTTTTTAAGAAAATTGTCTTCACTGTAAAAGTTTCGTAAAAAGAAAACTGTCCATTCATTTTTAATTTAGCGTAAATATATTAAAACCCCTTTTCGAAGCTAGACGAACCTTCTAACTTTGAATTGCGAGAGATTTCGGCACTGCATCAGTAAGAGAACGTTTGACTCTTAAGTAAAATATTTTGCATGTACCAAGTCCACGTATATGCAGAAGGTTGTTGAAATCGATATTCAGGGTTTCGAGCCTTAAACTCTAAGTCGAGATTCGGTCGCAGGCTGCAGTGGACTTAAAATCTTTCCAATAATTATTCAAAATTAAAAATCTTTCACATTTTCAATTGATGGTTGTATTTCTTGTTTATTTTCTATTTCTAGGGTACAAAGTTTTCATTGAAATTGGAGTCTAAAATTATTTTTCTTCTTAACAAAGATCTGGTGAAAAAGTTTTAAGATACACTGCTATAGGATGAAATGTGAAAAAGAATATATGAATCTTAAAATTCAAGCAGCTCTCTTTCTATCAGCATTATGTCTCGTGACAGTTCGAGTTTAGTATCCTAAGCTCGAAAAAGATTTAACTTCATCTGTGTTTTTCATATATATTATATCTTCATTGATGTACGTTATAACTAAATTCAAAATTTCTCTAGAGAAATCCTATGTTGAATACATTTGGGAGACTATATGGGAACTAAAGCAATATATAAAATCTATGGTAAATAAAGCAAGAATCTTGGTCATAACTACTTCTAGATCACTTTTTAATATCAAATGGCATGCTGAGAAAATGTATAATTAAATTAGTTTTCACTGGAAACTGGTTTTAAATTAAAATTGAAATTGCCATGTTTAAAATGAATAATCATAAATAAATATAAAGTGAAAAAACTTTTCACTATACGCTTAATTTGAATAAATATGCAGTATATGCAACGAAATAAATGATTTACAGATGTTAACCAATGAATCAAATATTGATTTAGGAAAAATTTAAATAAGAATCACCATATTTATTTAGCTAACATTCTATTACAACTCAGAAATAAGCTACAATAATTATTTCATAAAAACTAAAGTAACAAAAAGTTTATAGAATAGACTTGAAATTCAGTAAGTAATGCACATGTGTGAAAAGGCTTACCTTGACACACATGATGGTTAAACTTATCTGAGTTTAGTTGAACTGATTCGTAATCGACAATATATTCATATTTAGTGTCAGTAAATTTTAAAAAATAAAACAAGCCGGTATCAACAAACTGCGTCTTATGCCCTTGAAAGATAGTTTTTAATTGTATACATCTTTAAGAAAAGAAATATCGATCAATGTAAATAAATATATATTGATTTTGCTTACATTTGCGTTTTCAGGGACAACCCCTATTGTTACACAAGAAACATTCGCCGCATGAGTTGACAGCTCTTTAACATGTTTTAAGGGGTGTGTTGTAGTTTAATGGAAATAAAAATCGAATGAATTTTTTATTTCGTTATTATTTTTTTCAGTTCTTTATTCCTTAACTCGTTCCATGTTAATTATTATTAATGAAACGTCCTTTTCAAGCATACTGTTAAAATGCTAATATTTACATACCCAAATAGAATAAATTTATCGAAGCAAATATTAAATTTTTAATCAGTGTTTTACCAATTTATTATTTTTTTTTTCATTTTTTATTTTTGTTGAAATAATTGACTACTCCTCATATTTACTCACTATCATAAAAAGTGTATAACATTCAAATTACTACTCATTTAATGTGAAATAAATTTATTTATTTAAAAAAGTTTAGAAACATTTTGGGAACAATTTTAAAGAAATTATTTTCCTTTTTATTGAATTGATTAAAAATAAAGGAAATAGATCCTTAAATCTGAACCAGAAGTTCATAGTATTTATCTTAAAATTTCAGAGCATATATTTGGTATGAGAATGGAAACTATTCTAAAACTAAGAGAAAATATTTCTGAAATCTACTATGGAATTTGAAAAACTAATATTTATTGAAATGATTATACAGATCAACACTGATTTTTCGCCAATGACATTCCAGTGATTTTGGGATAATTTCGTGGTGCTTATTCCGATTCCGGCATTGTTTTTGTCAGATTGACTCTAGTTTTCAAGATAAAGTGAAAATTAGATTTCAATAGTAATATGTACACAGCACTCAAATTTAATTGAAACTGTCTCAAATATAAATTAATAATAAAATTAAATTAATATAATAAGTCAACTTAATTCTAAAGAATGATCAGTGTGTAAATCAAAAGACAAATCTATGCAGAAATCACTTAAAATTTGTGTCAAATGTAAGTTAAAGAATAAAATTCAAAACAATTAATGAAAAGGGAAATTAATTTCAACAAATAAAATAGATAAATCATAATGGTATGGTAAAAATACATGTTGATGTTGCATTGAGTGCAAAAAAATTAAAATTAAATAACCTGGTTCCAGTGACTTCATGGAAATGTTTTTATTCGATTTCTCCTTACGTATAGTGGAAGTTTCGCGTTGGAGTTCTCTAGCAGTAATCGGTCACCATATGTGTTCCCCACCTCCCTTGATATGTTTGTTCCATTACTTTGATATCCTGGTAGCCGAAGTCTTTACTTAAAGGTGTGCTAATTTTTGTTACTTTCAGTATCCTTGGCATATGTTCTGAACTAACAAATAATATTCTACTTTTGGAGCTTAGTTTTGCAAGTGTTAGCCTTAAACAAGGAAAATTAATAAATTTGATAATTTCTAGATCTAAATATCATTTCTCCATGCATATACATTGACCTGTTACATTTCATCGACAAAATAACGTGTGATGATTATGGTACTGATTCAGAACTAAAAATTGCATATTGAATATTTAATAATTTTGAAAGGAATCTGTGACAGGAAGGACCAATTTTGATAAAATAAAATTTATTACTCTTAAGAACTTGACTACTTAACAACTAATGCTATAATGGAAAAGCCGTAACACGGCCTCTAACGCTCCAAGAATGTGTGCGTGCCTACATCCCACCGAACCAGACGCCACACCCTCAGCGCGCGCTGGGAACATCGTTTTCTTATAATTCGGAGTGGAACAGGGGAGAGAGTGCCGAAGTGAACTTCACTTATCTTTGAAAGAGAAAGTATTTTGGCGTCTGATTAGTTTTGATTTGAGTGTTGGTAAACGATATGGATAGAGAAGTTCTCACTGCAAGGAAACGAAGGTTATCATGAGAGATATTTGCACGATGGGAGGCGAGACAAATCCAAGATACATTAAACAGAATTCAAACCGCAAATATTTTAATAATTAGAATTAATTTATTTTTCCACTTCTCGGCGATCTTTACTTTCGCTTTCGTTAAAAAGGTCTTTCTTTTTCGCACTTAATTTTGGAATTAATGTCAATTGATTCATCATTTCTGTTTTCTATTCTTTTTTTTATTTCTTAAGCACTCTGGCAATCTGCATGAGATTTTCTTCAACAAGATTCGTTAATAAATTTGTGATAATCAGATCTGAAATACTGTTGGCAAGCTAAAAGCCCGTCTTAGACGGGAACAAATCTTCTAGTGCTATAATAAAGAGATTAAAAGAAATTTTTAAAGTTTTAAAAATTAATGAAAAACAGTTTAATTTCGCCACTTTTTAGGACTTTTAAGGCCCATACGAAAGTGATAGATATCAATCAATTTAATTAATTTTTTCACATTTTATTCCTAATCAATTTGCAAATTTTCCCACTTTATAGCAACATGAAAAATCCTTGAATTTTTTGGCCCACGGACACTATTGAAACGTTGGCAATATGTATTATTTCAAAAACTAGAGTCAAATCAACTGAAGTAAAACTAGTTTTGAAATTAGCAGCCTCAAGATACCCTAAAAACCATTAAAATTTCCTTGGAAAATAAGATAAGTAATTTTTTTTGGTTCCCCAGTGTTATCAGTTGTCTTGATCCTGATATGTCCAATATTCATATTTCAGTAACATATAGTTTTTGTTGATTTTTCCGAAAGATGAACTATTTTCAAGTTAATCTTTGACAATTATTCACAAAATTTAAAAACATATATTCATTGAGGCTAATTTGATTGCTGTGCTGTTCTTCGCTGAATTCCACATTGCTTTACAAATTTACTTTTATTTATAATCACGATAATCTATTTTTTTATTTAACACAGTCAAAAAAGGTTAAACTTTTATCGGATGGTGAATAATGCATGCATTATTTTTTCATTTGCTGTTGTTTCATTTCAAGTTGGATAGCACTGTTCATGTGACAAAAATCTGTAAATATGACTCATATTACATGTAATTTCATAGCAAAATGTAGAAAATTGAGTATGAGTTAATAAAAAGTAATTTTTTGCATTTATATAGTTATATTCATCTCAGTGTATTTCATATCCAAATTTCAACTATCTTGCTGATTTCGATTTTTATTGGCCCTCAGATTCTTATACACGCGGGCTGACAGAGTGTAAGATAAAATTGTTAAAATGTTTATTTTTCGGATTAAAGGAGGTCGAAAGGTAGAAAATTTAGGAAAATGAAAAGGTGGAAAGTTCTGGCGATTGCAATGCTGTTAGTAATTTGAAAACCAAATGTTAAAATAGAAGTTGATATTTCATCAGAATTACATTTTTTAACATGTAATAAAGATTTTTTCATTGGAGAAATTTTTTCTATTTTAATCATTACTTTATTACTACTCATCATTTTTTTTATTTAATAAACAAATGAAATTTTTATAGTCGAGCAACTCTTAGAACTTCACTAATGGTGATATGAAACAAATCTAGAATCGTCATCGATTATAATTGTCAATATTTGCAACCTATTAAAATGATGCGTCAGTTTAACTTGATAATCCGTCCGAAAATAATTGACGAAATCCGAAACCGACGAAATTCAAGGCGATTATTTAAGTACGATTCAATGCAAATTCAATTAATTCGTTCTAGACACTTCAAAATGCATAACGAAAACAAATTTCATAGAGAAAAAATATAGTGTTTAATACCAAAAACAATAAGAAGTTGATATAAAATGAATATAAAAGGCTAATGTAAAGAATAAATGAATATTTAGCATGGAATTTAAATTTTTATACCTTTCTGTAGACTCTTCTATGGAAGTAGGCAAGGAGGGGAGAAAGAGATACAGATATTAGTGTTTGAAAGAGGAATTTCCCTCCATAAGGACCTTACGTATCAAGGCACTATCTGGATTCATTTCTCTTCCTGTGCTTTTGGCACTAGGACCATCTCAGAGTCAGTGGACCCATGTCTCGCAAGAAAGTTGTCCAAAGACTATGTAAAGTTGTGCATAAAGAGGTCTGTTTCTCCTACGAATTCCGAGACAAATCTACGAAAACTGAGACAAATTTTTCGCAGAAACTATCGACGAAAACCAAGACCAACAGTAATCGAAGTCAACAGAAACCGAGGTATTGCTCCATAGCCAATAAAGACCTTTAAAGAAAGAGAAATAATGAATAATTTAGTCTTTTTTATTCTTAAAAAGAAGAAAAGGAGAGAATATACATTTCAGTGATATTTGTATGAGTGAAGACTTCCAGTTGGTGTGGTCAGGAATCTTGGAGAGGAATTGGAAGGGGTGTACCGGCTCCAGTGTTATTCTTGCAATCCGACTACGGTTCAAAATTATGAAGTCCGTCCCAAAATAGCCCACGTTTTGCTTCAAAACAGCACATTAATATAACAAAACTGAACTAAATTGTATGAGTGAAATAAAAGCTCCTAGCTGCAAAAATTTCCTTTTTTGGAAAGGGAGCAGCAGTATGAACTACCAAAGTATACTAACTTAGCGTTTATTTAATTCAGTAATCCATTGTAAGCATTCCATGCTAACTCACTCCGTATTTTTAATCAGAATCTATAAGTGCACATATTTCTTTTTCGCTGCTCATAGCCAGTCTTTCATAGAGTAATTTAAGAAACAAAATGGTTCCTCTTCCTGTTATTAATATATACATATATATTAATAAAAGGAGGGAGCATAGCAGGCTATTGTGTATTCTTTTAATTTAGAAATAAGTATTGTGAGTTCACTCAAAACTGTTTTTCAAATCTGTAACTTAATGAATAGAAAAAAATGCACAATTACGCATTCCTTTTAGCACTATTGCAATATATTTAATAAAGTTAATGATGAAAATAACTAACAAGGGTGTTCTCCCCTGCAATTCCTTGCATAATTTTAAAACAAAACGCCTTTCGTGTATAGATAACTAAGGGACGACAATCTTGTATTCGTTTTGAAACACTTCCCATTGACTGATTAGCTCTAACAATTGATACAGTCAACTATTTGATGCTAAGACATTATACCTAATTTCATTTATCCAGTTTCTTGCGTGTTTGAATAATCATGTTCGATACCGATTTGCATATAGAAAGACTGTCTACTCTTTGACGTATTTGGTCCAAAATTAGATTCCGCTCTATAATTTTGTTGTAAAGCTTACGCACTGAAATTTGTCTCTCTAACTTGATGCGTATTTGATCAAATGATTTGACATATACACAGATAGACATATAGACAATAAATCCTTTGACACATTTTCTCCAAATCTGGATACAGCCCTATGGTTCTAGTAATAAAAAATATGAAAAAATATCCTCTTCGCTTTTTTAAAATTATAATTATTTAATGCAGAAAGGCAGGCAGTCTTACGTTTGACATATTTAGTACCAAATTTATTCAATATCTGCAAATTTTACGTTTAGACAACATAAAAAAAATTTGTTTGTTATGTTTTTTTTTATTTTCTTTTTTTGTGTTATTTTTTAATAATTGTGTCTAGACGCAAACAGACAAACTAATATAATTCCATTATTTTTTTACTCAGGTGTTCTCAAATGTGAAAATTAATCAAAATGTCGAAGACGTATTATTTGATGATTACAGTACTCTTGCTTTCTATACCTCTTACACGTTAAAGTAAAAAGTTTTACCCAAAAACAACTCCACACGTGCAAATATAACTCATAAAATAAACAAATCTGAAATTTAATTATCACATAACAAACAAACGTCAAACACGTATGCTAAACAATTATTTTAAATGACAATTTCTGACACATTTTAACGCTATATCTGTATACTCGCATTTCAGTACGAAAAACCTTGAAATCGTAACTCATTAATCAACGTAGGCGAGTTGAACAAATTGACTTCTCAAGCTAGCATATGAACAGGTTATGAACTCCAATGTCATCGACTTACCATTACAATGTCACCGACTTGGGAGGAGATATATTTGCTTCCATCTACATAATCCTTATTGTGTCTACGCGACCTTATACAATTTTATTTCTTTTCAATTTTATTTGCAAATAGTATAAAAGTAACGGTTAGAAGTTATTACTTCATTAGCATCTCCAGCTGAAGATATTCAATTGCATCCAACATGTTCGCAAAGGTGAGTGACGATCTCATTAACTTATCAGTTTTTTAACTTAGTAATTTACAGCTTCAGAAACTACTAAGAAGTAAACTCCGGGCGTATGAGTAAGAATAAACTTTTGTTTATTCTTTGTACATGAAATTTTCTGCAGATTACTTTCATTTAAAATTGCGATTAGAGTAATTTTACTATAATTTATTTGGGTTTTTTAAACTTTATTTTAAAGAACTAGACTGAAAGAAATTAAATACATCCTCAGTCACACAAAAATTTAGTATTTGATAATATTTCGTTAAAAAATTTCTTCCAAAATCTAGGAGAAACAAATATTTAATGAATTTAGCTTTACCTTCCACCGGCGCGCCTACGCAAATTTTATGACATATCGTGCATCGTATTACATATATATATCGTATTATTTTACAAAAATAAAAGCAGCTTTTATTTATGTTATGTGTATTTATTAGCTTAATAGCAAACAAATATTTTATAAATAAAAATTGTATTTAAATTTATATAAGAACGATATAAATATGTAATAAGATGCACAATGCAAGTATTTCTTGTATACGCTCCCCGTTGGAAGGTTAAAACTTTAAAAGCAACACAAAAGGATTTAAGAAGTAAGTTAATTTCTTCCGACTGTTGTTTGTTTTATACAAATATTTCTTCTAAGATGTAGCAATTAATGTTTTACAGTTGATAGGCAAGTTAAAGAACAAATACCTTCACCGTATTTGGCTTTTTTCTTTCTTTAAACTTTTTTGCTGAAACTGAACATAAACAATTTCAATTAAAAATGATTTAAAAAGGGTTAATGCTCATGGTATTTATTATAAGGAAGTATTCAACTTCCATAGCTCTTTATAGTTAAACATTTTATTCCTGCGACAATGTTTTACCTATATGTTTTAAAATATTTCGAAATAATTTTAGATGATTCCAGAAATAAAAATAAATATATATTGATAAAACTGGGAATTCAATCCGAAATTACTGGTTCGATCAAAATTGCCTGAACATCAGTATGCTTCCTCTACTCATGCTCCTTTAGACTTGAAAGGAGAAAACAGTTTCGCATTATATTCTATCCCTAACTAAAATTTCAACAAAAAAAAAAGAAAATTTGAAACTTGCCAAAAATAAGAAGAAAATTGAGAAATGCAGAATATTATATGAAAATTATCTACATTTATAAATGAAAGTAAATTTGAAATAAGACACATCTTTTCCATTTCAGGTTGTCATTTTCTGCGCTACCCTTGCCGCTGCTCACGCTTCCCTCGCTGGACCCTTGGGACTCGGAGCTCCCGTTCTCGCTGCTGGACCTTTGGGTTATGGAAAAGGACTAATCGCCGCCCCTGCAATCGCAACCGTATCTAGCCAAAGAACCGCCATCAACCATGTAGCCCCT
>BGPR01013797.1:0-33459 GCA_013235015.1 Araneus ventricosus | reverse complement strand
AACTCATTGAAATATCAAGGTCGCATTTTTCGACCCATGCAATACTTCACTTGAATGAAATCTTCACTTTAGCGAAGAGCTTTGGTCATAAAATTCATGTTGACATGGCACCTTATATTGGATCCTTCAATAACAAAGTGTGTTACAAAAAATGCCCCTATTTTATAAGAAAGGAAGGCATTTTTGTCACTCTCTATATCTTCTTTCTTTTGGAGAGAATTACCTTGTCTCGTTTTGCTGACGTTCCTGTGGAGAGACGGGGTTTTGGATAACCGTGCCCTTGCGTCAGAAATTTCATTCCTACCTTGATCACTGAACCTCTTCAAAGCCTTCAGCGATGTTTCGGTCTTAAATCATCTTCTTTCTTGTGTCAGAACGATGCAACAAAATTCTCTTTCTACTCTATATAGGAAGAGAACAGATTTTGGCATCTCAACGCTTTCTTATGCAAAAATTTCAGAGTGCGAATAGTCTGAATTCGAGATAAACTGTAAAGAATAGATCGAATTTATGTAATACGAATAGTCTGAATTATTCAAGATCTGTACCGAATAGGCTGAATTAAAATAAAACTAGGACAAATAGCTTGAATTGCTAAAGCTCCATTGTGGTGTCTTTATGTTTATCTTTGTAATGAAAGTTCGATGAAGAATAGAAAATGCAAATCTTTATTCTTGATCAAATATCTCCAGGTTCACAGTAATAATAAAGAATTAACTTGACGGTAACATAAATCCTGACTTTAATTCCAGTCTTGCACAAAGATAAGCCTTATTCGACTAATTTGACCTTAAACACTGACACTTCGCAACGACACCAAAGCAGAGGGGAAATAATTCGACTCTAATACTAAGAACAAAGTCCAACTTGACATCCACTATAGTCACCGCGGATCCTCACTTTAAAGTATCGGCGTCCGTCTCTTATATCTCTGTCAGGCTCAACTCTGTTGCCATGTGCCCTTAGCATATCTTGGTTTTTAAATATAGTCTACAGTTCCCCAAAAGATTTTTTAATCTCGTTATACTTGGGCGAAGTTCTCATCACCCCAAGGGAGAGGCAAGTGTTCTCAAGCGAAATAATATATGCCTGGTGCTGGAAAATGGTCTATACATCAATATTCAGCCATCATGGGTCTTTTCCATGGATGTCCTAATTAAATATCGCATGCTGAGTTTATGTATCACATTTGGTCCTATGTCCATTGCCAAATAGGTACTTTTCTATTATCCGGGCTCAAATGTCGCCAATTGTGAACCAAACGCGAGCCAAGTCGCCAAGAGCGAAGCGATTTTCCGTTAGTCTGGTGCTAATGTCGCCAATTGTGAACTGCCAAGTCGCCAAGAGCGAAGCTGTTTTCCGTTAGACGGGCGCAAATGTCGCCAATTGTGAACCAAACGCGAGCGAAGTAGCCAAGAGAATGGTTGTAAGAAATTTGGCGAAATTCTACATTATTTGGCGATTTTTCGCTTGCGCCCGGCTAACGGAAAAGTACCCCAAATGTTTCCCAACGCAATTGGTACAATGAACCAACCACTCTCAATTGGACATCTGTGTTGAAGACAACATAGTTTAGTTTTAGTTTGATTAGATCAACGTCTGGCTTTGAAGCTATACGATAGATAACTCGGAACTTAGCTCGTCATTGAAAACCGTGGTTAGATAATGTGGAGACACTCTCTCCGCAAATTTAACTCCAAACTAATACGATGACGTTTACTCATAACTGACGATTAAACTCTTTATATTTATTTTGGGTAATAGTTTTCCACTATAGGTGTAAAGTGTGGATACAGGGATAAATTATTCCCACTTCTATAACATGAAAAAAATGAAATCACTAAAATATCCTTATTTTCATATTCCTATTTCCTTTCAGAAATGAAACAAATCAAAAAAATTAAATTACAATTACAACTAGCATTGATATTCCAGTCTTTCGTCTAATAAACGATTAACCTCGCCGAGGCCAAATACAGAGCAGGTCTTCGGTGGAGTTGGTTCTCGAGCCTGTAAGAAATTTGAGTTCTCTTCCATTTTTTCCATTTTATTCATTTTCTTTTAATTTTTTTTTAATTTTTATTAAAACATGATTTTTTATTGTTTGATTGTACTAATTGGTTAGTTGATTTTTTGACAATATTGTAATCAATAACTTGGAGCTGCTGCGTTGCACAAAAGGTATTGTTACCACTATTCTTTACTTCTTGTTTCTTCGTATTTCATTTTGTAATCAAATATCTCTCTTTGTATTTTACAGTTGAGCATTTTTGTGCGCATTCTGTTTAATGCAAAGTTTAATTTTAATATCTCTGTTAAATTATTTCACTTGTAACTCTTATTTTTACTTTTCCGTTATCGGGCACCAAATATCATGAGAGACCAAACGCAGCGCAAGTCATAAACAGAATTTAGGTAAATGTCGCCAATTGTGAAAACCAAGTCGCCAGAAAGGATTTTCCCAGGTAGCCGGCCGCAAATGCATAATTGTGAACAGCCATAAGCGAAACGATTTTTCCGTAGTCGACGCAAATGTCTAAACCAATTTATTAAGAGACAAACGCGATTTTTCTCTTGCGCCCGGCAAACGGAAAAGTACCATTTTTTTTAAGCTTTCTTTAAAAATAAATTGTAAGAAACAGAGATTAAAGACTTAAATTTGTTTTAGAAATTGAAACTTTCGACGTTTTCTTAAGAAGAAATGCATTTAATTTCACTAAAATAGAATATTGTCATGAAGATGAAAAGTTATAGGATACAATTTAACGTTAAAATAGACTCAATAATTTGAAGCAACTCTTGCAACACAAGCGAACAGGAAACTTGCAACAACTTGTGTGACTCAGCACTAATTTATTTAAGGATTATTACAGAATAATTCATCTATAACTGTAAAGAAATATGTAGAATTCTCCAGAAGATAAATAAAAAATAAATATCAACAACGTTTGGAATTTTAAAAAAACGGACTTGGGTTAAACTACCACGGCTGGGATTCGAACCACAGACAAGCAGAATAACAGACGAAGGCTTTAGAAACTGATCCACAGGGACTGTTGCTAAGTCTCCTTTGTGCGGCAATATTGTCAAAACCACATCCCACCAAATTTATATGGTAATCATTTTTATATCAACTTACTCTCAATCACTGTATTCAAAAGTCATCTAAGCTGCTCTCTATCATCAAAAAATCCATCTCATATTTTTGAGGCAACTCTGACTAATGCCAAGTATAACAATTTAAACGTCGGATTCCAAATCTTTAGCATTTCTACATCAAAGCAAAAATGTTTCTGGCTTTCAGCTTCGAAAGTATCTCTATCTCATAAATGTGCTTAAGATTTTACTGATGAAACAAATTCGACATCTGCCACGTATTCAGTTTCCAGAATAAATTCAAAAACTAGAAAGAAAAGCTATTTTCCTTGCGTGAAAGCGATAATTTCTTATGCTTTCTTTTCTTCCTTTCCATAAATTCAAATCCAATCGAAATACACTGCCGACTTCCCGATAGCTCTCCAATTTGATACTGATGTTTCCTTTCCCGCTCATTATCCTCATCCGTCTCTTATTTCGATGTCTTAGAGTCATACATTCCATCATATTTCGGCGACGAAAAAGTGCAAGTTCGTTGGAGTCCACGTTTCTTTGTTACCAAGCCATATGAAAAAGTTTTATTTGACAGAATCTTCTGACACGGAAGAAAAATTCATAATTTAGAAAAAAGGAACAAAAACCCCCAATATTTTAGAATTTCTTCATTTCAATGTTTCTTCTATATTTCGCGATAACTTTTGTAGTTGAAAAGTACTTGGAAAGATTAAGTTCTTCCCTTGATGTAAGAAATGAAAATTATGTATTTGCTACACTGTTTTTTGAATTGTTTGGGGATGAAGAGCGGGAGGTTTTTTCTTAAATTCAAAAATTTAGAAAGGCGTAAGATCATCAGCTTGGAAATAAATATTGCTGGTTATGAGATACGATAATTCTTATTCATAATAAGCCTTTTATTATTTGTTGGTAAAAAATCTGACATATGATTCCGTATGTCAAAAATCTTAAAAACGGTAAATAATTTATCTTCTTCTGAACAAATGGTCTGTAACCAAAACAGTAAAAAGTAAATTAACAATTTATAATATGCTTTAAAATATGACCAGCATGTACTTTGGAGGTTCCTTAAAAACATTTTGGTTGTACATGATGAAAACAATAATGAACTTAAAGATAACGAAGAGAATTAAATACAACAAATTCAACAAAAATATTTATACGAGGGTTGGTTTTTAAGTAAGATCCGTTTTCAAATAGAAACAAAACAAGATTAAAAACGAAAATACGAGTTTTTAAAAAATTTCAGGGAGTGCTGCAGCACTGCAGTCCCAATGGACGAACCGCCACTGTATTCATGCTTTCAAGATTAAACAATCAATTTCCTCTAGAAGAGAGAGGACCTAGGGAGAAACGGAGGAACACTGAACGGTGTTTTTCCGATCAGGCACACAAATACCAAAAAGAAGAGAATGACGCTTTTGGTAATGGCAAAACATAGAGATGAAAGAACTTTTGTCAACTTAGCAGTGGTGGAGAAGTAGAAATGGAATACCAAGGATTGCTAAGCTGGGCATTCACGAGAAAGCTAAGATATTTGTCCTTGCGACGGGTTTATATTCCACTCATTTTAGTCGAAATATTAGGTAAAACATTCACGGAATTTCCAAAGTTTGTTTTGAGACAAGGTTTAAAGTCGTAGAATTCTTACCACCAACATTAATCTCCCCCAAAAAGGGGGATTTCGAGCTTCATTTCTAGCCTCGACGCGAGTTCCCAAAGTAGGCAGATCCTTTGTTTTACCTCTACCCTCGCATCGAGATCTCAAATTGGGATCGGCGGATGAAGTTTTGGATTTTGAGTTGGTTGGAATTCCAACACTTGCAATCATTTGCTCCAAATTTCATAGGTTTTCGACCTTGACAATTGGTTTTTCCTTCCCGTGTTCCAAAAATTCCAATATGGACCAACGGTGAATGGCCCGCTCTAAACTCGTGCCAGGTGATTCGAATTACGGAGACAAAAAGAAGAGACGCGTTCATCTGCTGTGCGAGGCGTCAGACAACACTGGAGAGGGCGAACGAAAATCAACAAAGGACGCTGCACACAAAAACTGTTTTATTATGTTAAAACTGCTGTAGGTACTTAGATTTGGATAGATTTAATATAAAAGTCTGGTATATCGGTTAGTTTGAATATAAAAAAATTTAGAACTATATATATTAGCGATATTATAATATATTAACTTATATATTTTTAGAATAAGTAAACAGCAAGGATATAAATTCCACAGAATAACTATTTCAATATTTTCAAAGCTTAAATATCAGCTAATAGAATAATATAATTGTATTTCTATTCTGAACCCGTGGAGCCACCTAGTAGTGAATTTGAAAAGTAATTGATTCACGATTCCATAATATTTATAACAGTGAATTATAAATGGAAAAATGAAAAATAGACAATACTCCGAAAGAACTCCGTTTATATTCGCTTTCAAGAACTGAAAAATGCTTCATATTTAAATGGATTTCTAATCCGCACTTTACAGACAATTTTTTTCTTCTTTTGACTCTACATGCAATAAAGAAAAATTATGAATTCGTTTTACAGTGTTTAAATCAATCAATCAATTTAATTAATCAATCTATGTTGTAATGGTTAGGACTACGTGCATCAAACAATTAAGGAATTAAAAGGAGAAAATTGTAAATTTGCTCCAAAAAACCCCATTTCATATCGCATCAGTTTACCATTTAACACCAAACATTCTAAAATATTTTTTATTGTTGTATATTGCTCAATGTAATTTATTGTTGTAATATATTGTTCAAGTAACTAAATTCCAAATTTCATTTTTAGTTACGATCAAACCGATACAGTGTTTTAACACAAGTTCTCTTCTTAACTCATGTTAATACTTTTTTTCATTCTCCCTGCCTTTTCATTTTTCTTTCTAATACGAAAGTTAAAAGCACCCAATAAAATATAAGCCTTCTTTCATTATCTCGAAAAGGCAGACGCCTAAAAAACTCTTCGCAGGCAATTATTTATGAATAAAATATTTCGCTGCATACAATAATCCTTCACTCAAACTTTAATTCGTTTTTCGTCAATAATTAACACTGGTGTGGTTTATTCTAAGGGTTAAAAAAATCGAAAAAGACTTTTAATTGTCTTCGAAAAAGTTTTTTATTCCAAACAATTTAAGCTTTCTTAAGTATAAAAAAGTGCATTTCTTTTCATGCAATGGTTTATTTGGCAATTTAAGTTTAATGATCATGGAAACAACCAACAGATTGAAATTTTTCTCACATCCAAAGAAAACCATTCGGAAAATATAATGTTGATTTATTTAGCTTTATTGGTCTAGGTATAGTTTCATTTAGACTAAGTTCACAAATTAGCTATTCGGCCAAAATTAGAGTGAGTTGGGCCCCATGTTAATATCACAATACTCCATTACATTAATACTGTTGAATTCTACGATATATACAAAAAAATTTTATAAGTGGACAGAAAATTGCAAGCAGATAATCAAATAAAATATTTTTATTAAAAAACCTTCCATACCATAAGTAATAAGATGAATAATGTAAACGGAATTCGCTTTCATACTTGAGTGGGATTACTCGAATCTTTTTAGTATCCAATCATATCTGTAGCATTTAATCTCGAACCAAATACGGCTTTTGATATATCAATGGCTAAAAGAAAATCGTGTGTAACTGATAGAAACAATCAATCAACCAGCACTATAAGGAAAGGAATCATAACCGTCCAATCACTGATAAAAACTCGATTACTACGACGGAGATTGGTCTTTCTTTAATCGACTGTCAGCGAACGATTAATCTAGTAAATTACTCGCCAATCGATTACCTTTTTGCTTTCATCGTATGGCAACAGCTGTTCGGACTGACAGAAAAGGAAAATATCGTCTGCTGCGAAGTTATTCGTGGAGCAAAAATAAAAGCGACAAAATTGTAGCTTTTTTAATTGTAGTTTAGGATTGCAGGAAATGAATTTTTGGTAAAAATAATAAACAAATGTTTCTTGCAGAAGATTGAAAAAATATAACATAAAATAAAGCTGTTGTTGATAGTTTTAATAAGAAGCAAGAACTAATCATGACTAAACTAATTATCCTCAAGATGATGATGTTCCACTTTGTACATTTTGTTCCATGTTTTTTTTAAGATTCAAAACAAATTTGCAATGATGAGGAAAAGGTTATGCAAAAAGGAACTCTTCTCTCTTTTCTTTTTGAAGATTATTTTGTTAAAAAATGTTTGACTTTATTAAAGTAAAAGTGAAAGGATTTGCATGCATTGGAAAAAAATTTTAAGCTTGACCACATTTTTCTTTCAAATTTGGTAATTTCTTAGTTGGATAACTTCATAACGTTAATGTCGCACTTTGTATTCTTCACCTAATCCTGAAATAATAATATATAAAGTTCTTTCCTCTTATTAAATCTATCAACAACAGCATTCTTTTATATTATATTTTTTCAATCTTCTGCAAGAAACATTTGTTTATTATTTTTACCAAAAATTCATTTACTGCAATCCTAAATTACAATTAAAAAAGCTATAATTTTCTCGCTTTTATTTTTGTTCCACGATTAAATTCGTAGCAAACGATATTTTCCTTTCCTTTCAGTCCGAACAGTTGTTGCAATACGGTGAAAGCAAAAAGATGATAGGTTCAGGTTTTCTAGCAATAATCGTTTTGAATGGAATAAATGAGTTTAGTTATTTTCATATTTTGATTCCAGAAATATTTTCAGGTTACGCGTTTTTTTAAATATTTTTCTGCCATGCATTTACAGTAGTTATTACGCTACGTAATAAACGATGTGACGTAACGTGTTGACTGTCGTATTTGAGTCAATGACGTGACGTAATTGACTTATTTCTTTTTAAAAGAATAACAGAACAGGAACAACAGTCCATGTTTATTACTTTAGAAAACATTCTACGAGCACAAAAAATAAGGCAGGTTCTCTCAGCACTGCAAAGATACAGGCAAGTAACCCCGTTTTGGAGCACACACGGAGAACAAACTTAATTCTACTTTTCTGCGTTTTATTTATCAAAAAGATTTTACTTTGCACAATTTGTAGATTTTCGTAAACACATTCGCAGCATTTTTGAGCTTGGTTTTGGAACCACTTCTTTCAAACATCGGTAATTTTCTGCAGAGGCAAGCTCCGAGAGGCCATAACGGCCCTCGGGCCCCCACGCAGGTGCAACCGCTTCCAGCAAGACTCGACTCGTCAAATTTTTAAATCACACAAAGGAAAACGCTTCCAGTCAGAGACGCCAAAGCCTATTCACATAAAAATTCATCCGCGAAACAAAATGGCAAGTAAATAGTCCCGTTGAATTAATTTGATTTATAATTTAATAAAGTTGAAACATTAAAGGAAAAGACATCAAAAGTTAAGACAATTAATATTTAAGTCGATTACTAAGAAAATCATTAAGAAAAATTTAGATATTTAATAAAACTGTTAAAAATTACCGTTTAAATTTCAAAAATTGCCAGAGATGCCACAAGATTCGAAAGAAACTTGACGAAGATTTAAATATTTAAAAATACTGATAAAAACCGAAAAATGACGTAGATGCAATTTTTGCAATCTAACAACCACCAAACCATAATTCTATTTACACCGATTCCTCCCCAAGAGAAGCAACTGTGAACTTTTATTTTAATGAACGGTTAGCAAAGCCTGTTGAATAGAAAACTTATCACTATCAAATAATGCAGACAAAATCAAAGAGACAAAAAAAGTAAGAGTCATAGAAACAAGATAAGTGCAGATCATATCGTAAAGAAATGTATAACAGCTTATCACACAAACAAGTATTACATGTTAAAGCACCCCCACCTCTTTTACAGTGCATGAGCCGTCGTCAATAACAACATGCGAGGCGTGCATCGCCTCAGGCAGCAAGTTCTTTGAGCACTTACTTTAACTATTCAAAAGATTTCTCGTTGATACTGCGTCCTATTTGCCACAAGTCTGCCATGGCGTATACCATTTACAATATTATTATTCATGAAAAAAGGCTGTTGAATTATTGTAAATTTGCATTCCACTCAATCTGTGTTGGACATTTCATCTGCTATAGCTTTTTCTTTTACTTAATTCGTTGGCAAAGAGCCATTTTCGATTATCATTGAACTCTTAAAGTGGAAAAGTAAGCCAATTAGAATAAGAATGAAAATACAAGTTTTAAAATAATTTCAGAGGGGCTGCAACTCTGCAGCCCTAATGGATGAGCCGCCTACCCTTAAAGTTTGTGAACAATCTTTCTGAACACCCTGTATAACACTGTATAATGGTTTCAATCATTGGATACCCAGGAGAGCCGACTCAACCTTAAGGTTTTAGAGTGCAGGTTCACTCTCCAGGAGGTATAGAATGGGTTGAAAATGGCGTGATTTTTCTGATGGAGAGCTTGCAGAGGGGGTGCCACCTGAAGTGTCGTCCTCGTCATCTGACTGAGGTTAAAACTCAGGAGGTCCATCGTAATATGACCCTCGTGTTGCTTCGGAACGGAGCATTAGTATAGCTACACTAAAAAACATTTTTTTTTCACACTGTCTATCCCAATATAGTAGCTAATAGTACTAACAAGGGGGTTGATTCATGTCGGTTATTTTACACTTTAAACGGGTGTCGATTCTTATTCTAAAATATAAAGATTTCAGACTTCATCGTTAATATATAAAAGTTGGGATTTAGATATGCAGCATTAAGAGTAGAACAAAAAACTGATATTTTGCTCTCATAGTCTAACAGTCAAACTCTGTATTAACGAGAAGTAAAATGTGCTTTCCAGAAATTAGCGAAAAATATCAATGTATTTTGTAAAAGCACCGAGAGAAATTTCGGCACTAACAGATTTTAATTTGTGAAAGAGGAATAGTGAATTTACCGCAAATAATTAATTAATTTTCCACAGATTAATTTGGCTTCATTAATCCATTGTACTGTATTTCTCAGACTTTTCTCATTGTTGTAAAAATTCACTGTTCACAGAAAGCAAATTGTTCAAGCAAGTTTCGACAATAAACTTAATAACAATGCATGCTTTGTTTCAGAATGATATATTTATGTCCCATAATAGAAGATGGAAATAATTTAATCTTGCATTGTTACTTTAAAGAACAGTTAATTGAGATTTCGATGTAAGAAGTTAAGTTTCAATTCTAATTTAGGTAGACGAATTTTGACACCAAAAGAGTGTTTTTTTAATAATGAATATGGATGATTCTTACAAGTTAAACCCGCCATCTAAAAGTATGGATGAAAATTCGTATGACCACATCGTAAAAATTTTGTCTTCATTCCCAACTCAAGCTATCGACGAAATTTGTTCCAAAGCGAAAATGTTACGGGAACGTCTTTACCAAGTGCAATTATCAGACACATCTGACATAGATGCAGAAGCAGACTTGGTTCTTAATGATTTCGCTGCTGATGCTAATTTGCATGATTCTGATGAGAATGAGATATGTTTGCCACATAACAAATCCTTGGATTATTCAAAAGAAACAAGCAATACTAGCATGGAAGAGATTTAATCTGATGAAGGCGAAACTGTGGAAAAAATCAAGGAAGATGTCTCTGAACTTGAAGCCCTTTACTTGGAAAATCAACAAGAAGCGTTTGATGAATTTGTGAAACCAAACTTTCCCATTCAAAGATTGCCAAGAAATGCATTCTGCCGGGAATGGCTTTTAAAACACGCAGAGTGCTGCCTGAAAGGTTCGCTGTTAGAACGTTCTGATAATAATAAAGATTTACAAGTGTCAAATTAAAATTCTATCCCTTTGCCGACCATTGAGTCTGATGATAATTCACATGAAACAAAAAATTCTGACGAAGAGATGATAGATTCTGTGCCAGAACATTCAGGCAATGAAAGTGATTTACCGAATTTAAATGAACAGCGAGTCTTGGATAACTCAAAGGAATCTAACAAAATACGCAACGATCGAATTGATTCTTATGAAGAAGAAATTTTAGAAAACATCCAGGACGTATATGCAATGAAAGAAGATATAGTACAAAATTCTTCACACAGTAATAGCGATTTACAAATTTCAACTGAGATCCCTTTGTCCAGCACAAAATCTGCTGATAATTCACTTGAAATGAGGAATGCAATCGACGATGAAGTTGAAACTCTGGAAATCCTGCAAGAAGATACTTCTGCACTTCAAGCCCTTCACCTGGAAAATCCAAAAGGTGCATTTGTTGAATCTGCCAAACCTAAAAGAAGATCAACCACAAAGGCATGCCGTAAGTGAATTTTAAAGCATGTTTTCTGTTGCCTAAAAAATTAAGTTTATAAATACAAATTTGCATTTTTTTTACATTTTTAAAAATTTTCAAAAACTTTAGGATAACACCATTGACCAACGAAAATAATAAGGAAGTTATTTTTATCAGTATCTTCGAACAGGATCAATATTTGCAAATTTAAAACAGAATGTTTCGATTCGGTCTTAGAAGTAGTCTATTGAAATAGACATATACCTTACTTCTAAAAGTGATATTTGAATAAAAAGACCCATATAATATATAAAAATTTTAAAATTCTGCTAAACATATCACTTTATAATTCATCTCCACTGCATTCTTATATTTCGAAATAGAGTTTGAGTTTTGTAATTTTAATTGTAATTTTATTCCCTTCACTATGTGAACAAACATAAACATCCACTCCGTTTTGTAAATTAATTACGATGCATTCGTATGAATACGGTTTTTCTCCTGGACATTTTTAACTTTGTTTCGTATCCAAGAGATTCAAAAAGACTGCTTGAAAGACTGCCTTCAGCAAGCCAGGTTTTTTGGTACATTTTTGTTTTTATTTTATGTATTATTTCCTGAGATATCTGGATATTCTGATTAATGAACATCAATTGGATGAATGGACATTCTGTTTAAGAAACATGTTAGAAGAAATTATTTTATTAACAGAATATCTTTTGATTCTGTCAGTAAAAAAATGTCTACTGCATAGGATATTTGTAACTTTGCTGAAAAAGACTTCCGTAAAGATTCTGCTTTAAAAAAAGAGGATTTAGTGTGCTGTATTGTTTGTATTTTATATATTAATTCCTGAGTAATCTCGATATTCTGACTGATGGCCTGCATTTGGAAAAATGAAAGTTCTGTTTATGAAACATGTTAGAAGAAATTATTTTATTAATAGAATATCTTTTGATTCTGTCAGTATAGAAATATCTACTGCATAGGATATTTGTATAATTTGCTTCAAAAAGACTTCCGTAAAGACTCTGCTTTAAAAAAAGAGGATTTAGTGTGCTGTATTGTTTGTATTTTATATATTATTTCCTGAGTAATCTCGATATTCTGACTGATGGCCAGCATTTGGAAAAATGAAAGTTCTGTTTATGAAAATTTTCAGAAAAAAAAATTTATAAAATGAACATATTTGATATTTGCGGAGTAAAAAGTTCTGTTATAATTAACATAATAAATCGTATAATAGAAAAGGCATTTAGGCCTATGTGAACCTTCACTAAAGCCTACAAATGAACTGAGAAGTGGTTTAAATTGAATATAGCGACATAATAATCCAATGTCGACTTCCACCAATGTCTTCCAGTGGTCTCAGAACTCGAAGAATTAAAAAATAACATAATGTTGCTCTAACAAAGTTTTAACAGTTCTTTGAAGAGTTAGAAAGAAATCTTGGCACATAAGAGAAGACGAATTTTCTCTCATGAGGGTCTGATATTCATGTCAATTACAGCTATTTCTAAAAAAGACGGAGACTTTAAATTATCGATACAAGCGATTCATATACAGGTTTAAGTTTTTCTAAAATGGCAGAAATATTGCTGAAATAGTAAATCTTGCTGTAACAAACTGAAAATAATGCAATGGTGGAAGAATATTAACAAAATAAGAGTACTTCTGCTGCGATTGAAATGGGTAGAGAGATATCACTAAAGACGAACAGGGATATTCTGTTCCTCAGAAAAATTGATTCAAGAATACCAGAACATAGATTTAGAGAAGTGAGAATCCCCATTAAAGTGTAAAAGTAGATTGAAAGCAGTGTAGCGACATTGGCCTTCCAACGTCACCATTCACCATTATCTGCTAGTGGGCTGAGTACTGGCAGAGGTGAAATATAGCAACATGCATCTCTGCTAACATTTAAACAGTTCTTGGACTGAAATCTCGTGGAACGAAAGACAAAATAAGTGTTTCTACTGCAATTACGTAAAATCTAATGCAAGTGTCAAATTTCGACTTGTGTAATGCAAGCAATGCATGTGGAGGTCAATGTTTTTCTTAAGCGCAACAATGGAGATTAAAAACTCGAATTTTTCAGTACTTCAGCTAAGAACTGAAACTGGTGTCAATGAAGAGAGAACAGTAACAAATGTTAACTGTTCCCAGAATCGTATAAAATGCATCAGAAGAACACATTGAATCAAGAAAGAATCAACAGAGAAGAACAAGAACCGATAGCAGTTTATAAAATATAGTCAATACCTTGAGCTGCCATTAGTCTGGAAACCGAACCACTTGACGTCACCTCTCAAAATTATCTACCGGTGGGCTGAGCACCGGTAGAAGTGAAACAGAGAGTCATGGCCCTCCAACAAGAGCATTCACCACTATCTTCCAGTGGGCTGAGAACTCGAAGAGGTGAAAAGTACCACGATGTTGCTCTACCAAATTTCAACAGTTCTTTGACGACTTAGAGAGAAATCTTGGCACATCACAGAAGAAGAATTTTCTCTCATGAGGGTCTGATATTCATGTCAATTATAGCTATTTCTAAAAAAGACTGAGACTTTAAATTATCGATACAAGCGATTCATATAGAGGTTTAAGTTTTTGTAAAATGGCAGAAATATAGCTGAAAACGCCAATCTTGCTGTATAGAACTGAAGAAGGACGCAATGGTGGAAGAATATTAACAAATGATGTGTACTTATGCTTCGATAGAAATGGGTGGAGAGATATCTCTAGGGACGAACTGGGATACTCTGTTCCTCAGAAAAATTGCTTGAAGAAGTGAAGAACATAGAGTTAGAGAAGTCTGAATCCTGAATGATGGGTTAAAGTAGATTGAAAGCAGTACAGCGACGTTCTCCTTCCAGCATCGCCATTCGCCATTATCTGCTAGTGGGCTGAGAACTGGCAGAGGTGAAATATAGCAACATGCATCTCTGCTAGCATTTGAACAGTTCTTCGAGGAAAAAACTCGTGGATCGAAAGACAAAATGAGAAATATGATAAATTATAGCCCTACGACCATTCCGCCTGATAGCTCACCATTATCATTTCGAGGATTAAGAATTGCAAGAAATGGACGATATCAAAATGTTCATATCCTTCGTGAGCGTTCACCAATATTTCCCAGTGGGCTGAGGATTGGTGGAGGTGAAATAAGCGAGGTGGCTATCATATGTAAGCGATCTTCAATAACTCCTAATAAATCAATAGTTTTCAATTATCTAGTCTCTTTTATTTAATGAAGTCACATGGAATGAAATATCTGTGTCTTATAATGGTTTGCAAACCTTTGCTTCAAATAAATGTTCAAAATGTTATATGGATCGCGTGAAATTTCCAGAAAGAAATTTTATCAAATGTCACTATTAGTTTCTATCTAATTACTTTCTTATCAGTTGAAATACGTTAGATCTTTGTTTTACTTTAATTTTTTTTGAATACTGAGAAATAGAAGATAAAGATGAAAACATGGTGAGATAAAAAAAATGACAATTTTTTTCATAAAAATTAGATGATCTAATTTTTTCTCTCGTCGCTTTATAGGTAACTCAAAAAGAGAAAAATATTTTTATGTTCAAAATAAGGTAACACAGTAAGTGAAATCACATTTGAAACTTTAGCCTTTTTTTTATCTTTGCCGTCCTGAAAATGCATATTTCATTAAATAGTTTTCCTAGTCATTCTTCTTCAAAAATTCTTCGTTTTCAAATTAGTTATTATTATTCCTGTCATTTAAGAAACTGGTAGATTTAGCAGCTTGCATGATAACTATTAGACATATAGAGTCTGCAAAAAATGTATACAGAGTTTAACATAAGAAGAAGTTTTTCCATGTGTCACTACTGATGTGAAATACAGGGTTAATTTAATAATACATATCATTGGTTTAATGCAATCACGCACAACTTATATATAGGTTTAATATAATCTTATATAGAGAGTAGAGGATTTATCCCGGCCATAGACAAAATTTTTATGGAAGGTCATTTCGGGCGTGTCGTCCAGATTTTTTGAGTCTCTGTGTGAGGCATTGCAGTATTCTAGGGGATTTAGTGACTAAAATGATTACTCGTTAGTAAAAAAACTAATTTGCTTTATTAAGGTAATACTAATATTTATAGTAATTACATAATAATAAACTATTAACAGATGATAATTAAGAGGGATTTAGAGTTAGCAAAAAGTTACTAAATGCCATTACACCAGACCATCGCCACTCTGCTCGCGCTGCTATGCGCTTAAACTGCAGACATGTCTCTTCTCTTCGAGTGTCAGGAATCGTCTGATAACATTTAAGCACACCTTAAAAGCAAGTTAACCCTTCCAACATGCACACAAGAGCAGTCGGAGAAGTTGTTACATAATCTACTCGAGCCAGGTTCGTGCTGCCATCTATTTTTATCAACATTTACTAAACATGGATATAAAAACAAATTAGGGTAAGTTTTAACTGTGACAGAGGTCAAAATACAATAATATTAACAGAAAAACGAATGAAGAAGAACATGGAGGAAGAATCCGATGGATGATTTCATCAGAGGCCGCCATCCATGCAGATTCAAAATTAGTATAGGTTTTCTGTAGAGGAAAGACGACGTTAAGGTCGAAATTAAATTTTCCTCTGAGGCCTAAACCTAATGCGGAAAAAATTGGAAACAAAATATGGAAGAAGATATTTAATCATAAAGAAGAAATTCAAAACATTCTTTTAATATAGTCTATCTTTCTTCCTTATTTTGTTTCCAATTTTTTCCGGAATAGGTTCAGGTCTCAGAGGAAAATTTAATTTTTCTTGACAGAAAACCTATACTAATTTTGAATCTGCATGGATGGCGGCCTCTGATGAAATCATCCATCGGATTCTTTTTCTTCCTCGTTCTTTTTCATTCGCTTTTTTTTTTAAATATTATTGTATTCTATCTCTCATGTATCTCCCTCTATCGCTAATGTATTTTTACCTATTAATAATATTATCTATTTTTAATAGCATTGAATTTTTGCCTTTATCTATTACTAAAACTTTCCTTAATTTGTTTTGATATCGTTGTCTTCGCAATTTTTTCTGGATGATGCAGCACTTCCGCTCACCAGATAAATAGCTTCTATTATTGTAATTTTGTCTTTACTAGATATTTTTTCTATCCTTACTAAACATGGCTAATTAACCTTCCTCCATACAAATATTTGGTTTAATTGAATCGTGCAATAAATTTAATGCAATCTTCCTGTAAATGTAAAGTTAATTAAAACGTTCAAAATGGTGGCCATTCGCGAACAGACACGTGGCAAAACTTTTCACGAAGCCATGTACTATCTTGCATCAAAAGCAAAATCTGTCTTAAACTAGACAAAAAGCAATCGACCTACGCGTTCAGCTTGACGACAAGATATTTTTGGACACCTTGTATTTGTCTTTTATCAAAAATAAAATTTCATCTTTTAAATATTGATAAAAACCTGATGTATTCGAATGTAGCGTAAAGGAAAAAGATTATTTTACTTCATTCTTCAAAGAAGTCAGTCCATTATATTTCTTTGAAGCCTTCTCCTCATTAGGGATTTTGCCGAGTGATTGATAAAAACCAAAATTAAGCAGAGAAGGTGTTTGAAAATTCAGATTTACTAATTTCCTGGCGAAGGGAAAGACTAAATAATGAGTCATTCTTGAAATTCACATGAGAACAAGGGGTTCATAAAAAATTCATGCGTCTACCAGACAGTTAAGAAACCAGGTTATTCTGAAGTGCCTATTTTTAAGTTTGATAACTGCTGACGCCGCAAGCGCTGAGGACAGCTCAATTCAGATGTTGCTGAAGTTGATTGGCTTTTAATCAAAAAGTTCAGGACATTATTTTGGGACAGATGACAAAGAAACGATCAATTAATGCAGCAACAAAATTTTCTGATGCAGAATTTTGGGAATTTATGAACTAATTGACTAATAAACAAAAGTTTTTTTAGTGTTTTTAATTAGAATAAATTGTTATTGAGAATAAATTACAATACTTTACTCTAAATTAGCGGGATTATTAAAATTAATGTTTTTTTTTACTTTATAAAAAATTTTTGAGTGATATTTATTTCATAGAAGAAAAGTGGCTGAGTCATCACAAAAGTCACGATTACGTAGTTTCGCAATAAAAGATAATTTTTTATAATGCGAAGCCATATTCAACCCTCGGACTGCTTATTCCGCGCTTTCCGCGGGTAGGAAGTAAATCTATTTTTTGCTGCATCCTGCGATTCTAGCAAGCTGATGTGTTTACTCAGTACTATTAGAGCGTCGAATCGTATTATACTGATAAAGGCTTGCACATAACAATTCGATTGTCTCAAGGGTATTTCAAGATGTTTCCGAACGTCATCTAAATAGCGATTTAAATAAAAAATTACGTAGTAAGAGGGGTAATGAATTTATTTTCAAAGACAAAAATTAATTAATTGTGAAAATATTGTCAATTATTTGTAGTCCAGAAATGATCTACTTAAAGTTTATGTCCGATAACGAGGGAAATCGTTCTGTCCTCGACGGGGACTAATATTAATACTACTCCGAATAGACATCAGTATTAGAGTCGGCCAATAAATAAAATATACTCTATCTAATTAAAGATCTTCAAGCTTTACAGCTCATTTAATTTAAAATCTGGCCCTTATATACAATAAAATCTCTTTTAACCAAACTGAAACAGGGGAGGAGCCGTTTCGCATAACAATTTTTTTCGGTTAAGCCACGAACTAATTAATTACTATTAATGAACTATTAATATCATGAACTATTAATTATTATTACTATCATGAACTATTAATTAGTATTACTAGCATGAGCTATTAATTATTATTACTAGCATGAACTATTAATTATTATTAATAGAATGAACTATTAATTATTATTAATAGAATGAACTATTAATTACTACCACGATTTATTAATTACCTTAATTAATTGTTAATGCCTTAATTAATTATTAATACCTCATTTTCTCCTAATAATTATACCTTAATTAAAACCGAATTATTGATGATTAATCAATGATAATTAAGGTGACTAATGCATTATTATGAATGTAATATGAAAAATATGTTAATTATTATGAATGTATTATGAAGAATTATTGATTATACTTTAATTATTGATTATTATACCCTAATTAATTATTACTTACTACCATGAATTATTACTACCACGAACTATTCAGTTTAAAATCTGGCCCTAATATACAATATAACCCCGGTTAAGCAAACTAAAAGGGGGGTGGGAGCCGTTTCGGATAACAATTTTTTTCGGTTCAGCCATGAAGATCTATTGCTTTTTTGTATCTATTTACAGTATGTAATTCTGAAATGTTTTGAGGCTAAAACGAATTCTATTTGTAGTCTCCACAATACTTTGCGTCTTCATCGCAATATATTAAGAAAGAAGTTAAAATACGAGTTTACTTATAATACTTATTGTTTTCAAGCAAAACAGGATCACAAAAATCATCTCTTGAATATTTTGTACAAAGTGACTCAAACCATTTATACTCTACAAACAGAAACCACATCAACCCTTTCCAGGCAATTTTTATTTTTTCAATTTTCCCGAACACACTTTAAACAGAAGGAAAGGGTTCGAAATTTTCTTCCGCCACCCTTTCCTCGAAGGCCATCCAATTGGAAATGATAAATCTCAATCTAATTTCGTTCAACTAACTCCAGGAAGTAAGACGGATGGGAGGGCATCTATGAGAAACTCGATCGTCTGCCCTAAAAATAAAATCTAGTTTAGGAGGAGGAAAATGAAGAGGGGTGGTCGAGGCAGGGTGTTAATGAAGCTATGGCGTGCCTCGCTTGTCTGAGGTGTGGGTCAGCGAGGCAAACAGACGATCGAAGTTTTTACCGGCAGGCGAGAATGGGATGGCCTCGTAGATGAAGTCAATTCCGGATGCGTCGGTGGTTGTGAGAAGAATTTTAGTTGCCATTTAAAACCAAGACTAAGAAATAATAGCCCTTGTGTTTTATTGCTGGCCATTCCAATTATTTGTGGCATCGTGTTGCAGATACAGGAGTAAATGGGGCCCCGTTCTTCTCAAATAAAGTTTATGGGTTTGTGGCGTAGATAGTACGGTTTAGGGATAGCGGTTATCGCGAAAATAGCCGGTTTTCGCTTATTCGGGTTTTTTTCACCTTCGGTATAACCTGGCGGTTATAACCGCTCTAAATAACCGATTTTGGTTTTTTTTTATTAAAAAAAAACGCTGTTTATAGACATTTTTTTTATTCTTATTGTTTTTATAAGAACTAAATCCATTAGCCAATATTTATCTGTTCATAAAGACTCTTTCAGTCATCCGCCAACCAACAGACGCCTCGAGGAAGCGGTTGTCACTGATTGACGTAATATGTTGAAATTTAAAGCTTCATAACTTGGTATGTTTTAGTATGATTGAACCTAAAATCGAGCCTATCTTCCAATCCTGTTTTTTACACGGTTATTAGATTTAAAAAACAACCTGTTATAACAGGGACGAAAAAACCGGTTTTCGTTTAAAATCGGTAGGTTTTTCCCATCCCTAATATGGTTTCATATATTAGGGACTTGGGTTCGAGCCAAAAATGCCATGTTTGGGATTAGTTGTTTCATCTGATTTCACATTCATGTGGGAACATTTGTTATTTTGAAGAAAGTTTATGGTGTCCTTTCTAATTATGACACAATAGCTTATTTTCTAAACTGTTACAGATAGGAGTACACAATCAATCGAAAAAATGCTTTCAATTACTTAAAGAATTTCGTTTTATGTTGTTTGAGTCTATGCATGGACTGCTGAAAAATGACAAATCCTAAATTTTTATACGGTCACGCTGTCTCATTAGTCATATTTAATAAAATATTCTTGACGCACTAACATTTTCAACAAAAAGTTTCACTCTTCTGACACTAAAACTGAACGAGTTATGAAGGTTTGAATTTCTTTATTTTAAGCCAATCAAAGGGCGCCACGAGTAGGCGCTTCCAGTCAAACTCCGTCGAGGCGGCAAATGAAATTCTCCATTGTATAGCAACGGATTCCGAAACCCTCCGCGCTTTTGCGCATGCGCCAGTTGGAATTATTTTCATTAAAATAGGGAAAAAGTGAAGAATGGAAGGGGAGATGTTTACATTTTACTTAGCGTGATCTAACAAAGAACTCCGGAAATGAGCTCATCTGACTTACTGTCTGGCACCCCTTTCCGTTGTAAAATCGTCCAAAACTGCTAGTCTCGGGATATATGGTTTGACAGTAAAATCGTATAAAATAATGATTTTCAAAGCTTTATAACTCGCTCGGTTCATAAGTCGCAGAAGAGTGAAACGTTTTTGTTTAAAATGCTAGTGTGGCAAAAATAATATACAGGGTTAGTCTAAATGATTCATCGGGTTTCAAAACACTGTGTATTGAGAGGTATACAACCTACAAAGACGGTGATACATGACAAGATACATACACTCCCCAAGTTTAAAAGCCCGCCTCGTTGCTCCCGTGCTCGCTAGATGGCAGGCCTGTAGCGGCACTGTACAAGATGGCGGCAATGCAGGAGAAGAGTTTTAGTGCGTTGTAATATGCGAAGTGTTCTTCGGTTACGAGCGTTCAGCGTGCATTCCTACGCAAATACGGAAAAGCTGCACCTGGTCATTTGTAGCATGTTCCAGAAACTTGGGGAGTGTATGCATCTTTTCATGTATCACCCGTCTGTGTACGTCGTATACTTGTAAATAAACAGTCCTTTGAAACCCGATGAATCATTTAGGCTAACACTGTATAATAAAACATATGATAGCACCAGGCGACAGTCTAAAAATTTAAACTCCATATTTTTTTCAGAAGTACATTTATTGACTCAAACAATATTAAATATAATTCTCCTTATTATTTAACTCTGTGAACCCTATCCCTCCCCAAACCGCCCCATTCGACAGAGGCTTGGACTTGGGCGGTTTCGAAGGCCTGAGTGCATTTTACGGGCGAAAAGTAGTTCCTTTTTTTGTTGACAATTAATCGCCCAAATTCGGGTGACGTTCTTCTGGAAATTTTGTAAAGAAAGGGAGGATTCTGTTCTTCTTTTATGCACGAAAATTTACTTCAATTTTTGTGGTTCTGCAATTCTCAATCTAGCCAGGTTCAGAGAATTAAAGCATTTTTCAAATTTGAAGTATATACTTATTTGAAACGGTTTAGAAACTAGATATTAGGCCGGGATTAAAGTGGACAGCCTGTATATTATTTTAGAAATCGGATAATATAATTTAGACATAATAATTAGTCGATTTTGTTATGATAATTTTAAATTAATTATATTTTGTAACATGATTGTATTTTAATTATTGTGTTATAATATTTTAGAAAGCAGTAAATGGTATTTTCAATAGGGCATTTTTTTTAATGATGATTTTTAGGGGTGGCATACTTTCTGCAAATTACGAAGTAATCGTGAGCGTTACGCATAAAATGTTTTACCGAAATCTATTAAATTTGGCACGTAGTTACTTCTAATAGATGCTAACTGAGAAAGAGTTTTTGAAAATTTTGATTAATTATTAATCGTTTTTCCTCAATAACTTTGGAGCTTGCCACATCACAAAAACCAATTTTAAAACATTTCAAATTGAAAAAGTTAGCTTTTCAGTGATACTAATTTTATTTCAGTGCATTTTTTTCTCTTTTACTTTAATAAATTTTTCAAAATTAATTTTAAGCACGAATGGAAACAATGTCTTTTCATTGTTCAACCGAAAGAAAAGCAAACATATTTCGTTTCAGCAAATCTTCCACTCCCGTCCGTACGTTAAAGTTATGATTCAAAAATGCTTTCTCTGGACATTAATTGAAAAAGAGAATTTTTACTTTTGATTTTATTAACACGATAATGTTTTTAGGCTAGAATTCTTTCTGTATATTGCTTGACGTAAAACTCGTTACGAAAGGAATGCAACGGCTGATGCAATCAAGCTAAAACATTTTCATGCACCGATGTTTTAATTTAAAAAAAAAACAGGCGATAAATATTTTGAAGTTTTATTTTTTGTTTAGGAAAGGTCAGACGAGTTTCATGTACACCAGATCGACTTTCAATGTCTATACTTCATATATGGGGATCTTCCAATTTTCAGCTTTCATATTTGGAGTTTTACTACTTTTAACGTAGGACTACGTTCCTCCCATTGGGGTCTCAGGAAAGAATTTGATTCACACGCCAAAACACCACAAAACTTGCTATGGGAAATCCTCTATATCTCGGTAACTACACATGTTAAAAACATAACTAATGTCATATTTTAGAGATAAAGGGTAACAACAGAAGTTACAAAAAAAATTAAAAATCGGAATTGTAGTTCAGCGACTACTGAGTCGTAATGTTGGGCAAAAATACACATGAATTGGTGACGCGATCCTCTATATCTTGGTAACTACATAAATTTAAGCATACCTAATGTCATTTTAGAGATAACGGGTAGCAACAAAAGTTATAAAAAATGAAAATCGGAATAGTAGTTCAGCAACTACTGAGTCGCAAAGTTGGGCAAAAATACGCATGAAGTCTCTTTTCCTGTATGCATCATTGTTAGAGTTAGCATTGTCCTCCTCGTCTTCATCCGCCAAATTCTCTTCATCATTTTCAGATGCTCCATCATCGAACTCATTATTATTATTATCTAATTAATTATTATCATTATTTATTATTTTATATCGTTATTTATTATCATTAACTAATTATTTATTGTAGTTTTGTTTTGAACATGGTGCCAACAAATTATTCTAGTATTCTGGAGAATTCATATATTGATTCAATTTTTACAAGAAACATTAGCCCCGAATTTTTAAATTATGTATGTTACTTTTCATATCATCGACCGATCCTACACAGAATTGTAACACATCCACGCACGATTGAAGAATGTAAAACAAAATAATTGACATTGTAATATATTTTATGAAGAAATAAAACAACTTCGAGAAACAAAAGAGTATCGCGAGTAAATAAAAAGAGAACTGAGAAGCTTCGAGAAACAAAGAGTATTGAGAGTTAACTCTGAGAAACAAAAAGAGTATTGAGAGTTAACTTCTGAGAAACAAAAGAGAATCGCGAGTAACTTCTGAGAAACAAGAGTATCGCGAGTAACAAAGAGAACCCGAGAAGCTTCGAGAAATAAAAGAGAATCGCGAGTAACAAAGAGAATCCGAGAAACTTCAAGAAACAAAAGAGCCACTCGAGTAAAGTAGTCCTACGCCTTTAACATCAGCTGCTGTTTGACAAAGACAGCCTCCCGTCATTTTTTAAAAATAAATTCCAAACTTGGTGTTTTGAAAATACAAAATTTATATTCTTATTTTTGTAGCTTTGGTGGTTTAATAAAGGAGAATGTGCGTCTGTCTGTGTGTGTTGGCGCACTACAGGGCAGACCTAGAGTTACAAAATTTGGCGCAAACATACTTTGGAGTGTGGGAATGTGCACCTCGGAGCCATTTTTTGAAATTTTAATTAGAATTTTAATTAATTAAAAATTAAGCAAAATTTTGGAGTTGTTCCTTAATAATTTGCGAAAATATTGCAGCACAAAATTCATTTTTACGCCGTCTGAAAGTGCAAAAAATTACCTTTTCAATGATATCAATTAAGTTTCCGTACGATTTTTCCTCTAATTTTAATATTTTTTTTAATTATTTCTTGGCAAAATTTACAACAATACTTTTCATTGTTGGAACACAATTCAAACCGTTTTCATTGTTTAAACAAATATTTATTTGCGTGTTTCTCTGTCATTGTTGGAAGCAAAGGTGATATCTTAATGTTTAATGCTATGCTTTAATCAGCATATTTTCACCCCGCTAACATGAGGCTGGAAGTAAAATGTGCCGCGCCATAATAAAGTTAAAATCAAATGCACAGTTTGCAAGAGGAATAAGAGTGAAGTTGATGCCGACAATGTGCAATTTGATGTTGCATGACACAGCCAGTCATCTGACTCTATTAGGGACGTTCACGGAGACAACGAACGGAACAAGTGAAAAAATATGGGTTAAATGTCTATAGCAATTTGAAATTTAAGGGAACCATGAATATCAAATTATGCGTAAGAGACTCAATTGAAATTGTATTCCTTGTTATCAAACTGGTCGACGAAGGCGGCTAGTAAAGGAAAATGTGTGTCTTTGTGCGTGTGTGTTGGCGCTCAACAGGGTAGACCGCTGGGCCTTGAGCAACGAAATTTGGCACAAACATACTGTTGCAAAAGTCTTACTGTGGGTGTATGGTGTAAACAGTTCAACACGTAGGGAGAATGAAGGTTTATTCACAAATATGCAGGAAAACACGTAGCAGAGGTACAGGAAACAATAGTTCTTGCACAGATTACCAATGTAAACAGACAACAATTGACAGGTAATAACAGTTCAGCACTTTGATATATTTAGCAACACAAACAGTCAGCAAATAAATAATAACGACAATAACTGCACTTTCAGTAGCGCTCAGCTCGCCAGCTTCCTAGCTCGCACTGCGGACGAAGCTCTAAAGTCGTTCCCAATGGATCAACACCCCTCCGTCATTCAAGCGCTCTCCTTATATAGTCTCTCCCGGCAGGCCGTGACGTCACATGGAATTATCTAGTACATTCAAGCGTATCTTCTCTCCTAATAGAAATATTGAGAAGATTCCAGCACCTTTGAGATCCCATATTTCGTCGCCAATGTCGCCAAGATGGTCGTCAAGGTCAGACGTGGCTGCTGTCGGTCATCTCATACTTACCCCTGTAAAACCCTCTTCCCAACCATAAAACTCACATTGCTGGGAAGCGACTTTCCATGTTTGTAACAATACTTTGGAATGTGCACCTCGGAGCCCTTTTCTTGAAATTTTAATTAGAATTTTTATTAATTAAAAATTAAGCGAAATTTTACCTTTTTTCCTTAATAACTTCCCAAAATATTATAGAACAAACTTTAGTTTTACACCATATGAAAGTGCAAAAAATCCCCTTTTAATGATGTCAATTAAATTGCTGTACAATTTTTGCTCTGATATTAAAAACCTTTTTAAAATATTTTTTGGCATAATTTACAACATTCATTGTTGCAACGCTATTCGAACTGGTTTCATTGTTTAAACTAATATTTAATTGCGTGTTTCTCTGTCATTGTTGAAAGCTGAGATAATATCCTAATACATTTTGCTTTCATATTTTATTTCATCAGATTTTTTGTGAAATCCGTAAACCAAGCTCTCCCAGATATTGCTTTGCTTACATTAAAAATATATCCAGTAAGCTCAATGGTTATGGTTGCTATGTTTTCATTCTTTTCTCAGCAGCCAGCTATTACGACGCTGGCTACAAAATGGAGTGCGTCATTTTAATGTTCAAATCAAACGCATATTTTACAAGAGGAATTAGAAAGCGAAGACGGCGCCGACAACTTGCAGTTAGATGTTACATGACATGGTCAGTTATTTGACTTCATTAGGGACATTTACGTAGACAATGAACAGAAGAGGTGCAAGGCCACTAAAATAACGTGGGTTAAATATCTACTACGATCTGCTTACGTTGTTAAGGGAACCATGAATATAAAATGATGCAAGATTCAATTGAAATCATATTCCCGGCGAACAAGCTGATCGCCAAAGGCGGCTAATCCAAAATAAATTACAGCTTTTGAGTTTCTTTTAACCCCTTAGTTTTCAGTGCCATCTAATTAGATTAGACCCCCTTCCTTTCTGTTTTTGGAATGTGTTGTATTAATCCAAGGAAGAGCCCCTAGAACACTTGAGATGTGAATGGATTATCGGTCATTTTCGTGTCGAATGATAACATCTATGAATGATTTAATTTTAGATTATAAGTATAAAAATCACAAACTTTTATGCACGGAGTGAGCTCGGACTTCACTGTTGAGGAGTTAACGGAACGGCTGCTATACTTGCTTAGTTTCTTTTTGGGTACTTGCAAGTCATAGCGGCCACCGAGATTGAATCGCCAAGCAACCGAGATAAATCACCAAAATGGTGATAAGATCTTGCCACTAAGAGGAAGACGGTTCGGCGATGTGAGAACATTTGTTTTGGGTGTGCAGTGAGTCTTTTATTGGTCTCTTGCGCACACGATGCCTGAGGCATCTGAAAAGTACAAATTGTGAATGCGATGCTTGCGTCATCTGAGGGCATATTTACGGATCCTGCATAGTAGGAAATGAGGTTGCTTCTCATTGGCTCTCAGCGTCACGTGACTTTGCTTGTTTGTTAATGATGTTATTTTAGAACCATTTTCAGGCGGGATTTTAATTATTATTTTGCCTTCTACTATTTCATCATGGAGAAATTAAAACTACCTTCTGATTATGATTATTGGGATGTTTCTCAATAAAATGATGAATACTGTTAAGGAATTAATGGATATGCTTGCTTAGTTTCTTTTTGGTATTATTTAATCTTAACTCTCCAGTAGTCGCTCGTATGCAAGAGATACTTATATTGTGAATTGTATTACATACTTATATCGTTCTTTTATAAATTTAAATGCAATTTTTATTTATATCATCTTTCTTTAGTACGGAGTTAACGCAGTTGAAGCCCGGGAATCTGATCCCCAGAAATCCGAAATTTCGAATAATCCGAACACTTTTTTTAATTTTGTGAAAAAGGTTTTACTGGAAAATAAAGGAAAAATAGCAATTACGAATCAGAAACAAAGGAAATGTTTATTCCTAACTTAAAAGGCATATTCGAATTGATCTTTAAGAATGAATACAGCACCTTAATGAGTAGAAACGAACTCAGATATCGTCTTTTTACCCTCAACTTGTTTGCCACTGTACCGTGCGAATCGCCTCGTCCTCTTTCCGTACGCCTTCACACAGCACCCCCAGTCAATACTCTACTGCATTTTGTATTTCAAGAGTATTTTACCGAATTTCCCAGAATTCCAACAAAGGTCAGCCCCAATTAGTTCAGATTGCCGGGGTTCTACTGTAATTACAGATTACACAAATAAAAGTTATATTTATTTTTGTAAAACAACACGATAAGCAATGCGATGCGCGATATAAGTATCTCTTGTATACGCGCACCTCATGGAATGTTGAGCTGAAAATTAATAGTTACGTGTTTCAATCGGAGTCGAAAGCTTTATTGGAAATAATATTGCTTAAAGAAACGATTAAATCAAAAGGATTAGCAACGAAAGAATTCTGTGTTTGTAGAAAAGATAGTTAACTAATTTGAACTTGTCGTTCGAAGTTGTTAACAAATACATTTGATTATCACTGAAAGCGAAAAATTACTTCATGGCTGTTTATTAACAGAATACAAAACTCGTTACTACTGATCGATCAGCACTTTTGGGCGATTTTACTCCGGAAAGGGGTGACAGGCAATGAGAAAGATGAGCGTATTTCAGGAGGGGGTTTATTGTTAGGTCACGCTAAGTAAAATCCCCCTACATTTCTCACTTTTCCCTATTTTGTTGAAAATAACTCCGAATGGCGCATGCGAAATCCGAGAAAATACAATATATCAATCTGTTAGTTTTTGGCAAATAGGAAATTTAATGTTTCGTAGAATTATTTCCGAAATATTATATCATTCATAGCTTTCCATATTTTATCTTTATCACCACGCATATCCCCAAAATCCAGCTCTCTGTCGGTTAGATAGCTATGTGTGAAGCTTTATTGAAAGCCCCCCCCCCAAAAAAAATTACAAACTTAGAATTTGAATAACATAATTTGAAAAACAAATATTAACAAAGCATAATTTTGAATTTCAACATGCCTAAAATGAAAAAATTATAATAAAAAAATAAAAAGGCAAAAAAAAAATGCTAAAAATTTAAAAGAAGCAAAACAAAAGTGAAATGTCTTTCCAGCTAATGTTCATAAAGAATTCGCTATGAAATTTTCAATTAGGAGGTTGAAAATAAAATGTCTTCGTTTTTACTTTCTCGTATATGAAGTATACAAAGAGGAAGTATTGTAATCGTCAAAAAATTCGAAATCGAGATTTTGACGAATCCCTGAGTCCTAAAAACACAATTTTGGAAATATATCTGTCTGTGTGTCTGTGAACACGATAGCTCAAAAACTACTAAAGCTACAGGAATAAAATTTGGTATGTGGTCTTTACACATAATTTGTAGGTTTCTCTCAAATTTTGGACAAAATTCGTCTACGGAAAGTCTGTCTGTCCGCATGGCCGTGTTAATGTGAACGCGATAACTCACAAACTTAAATAGCTGGGTTGATAAAATTTGGTGCACATTTATATCATCAGGAATGTAGGTTTGTATCAAATTTTGGACCAAATCTATCAAAGGATTGACTGTCTGTCTGTGTAGCATACTTTTGAACGCAATAACTTCTTTAAAAAATTACCTTGATAAATGAAATTTGGTATGCGGCCTTCTTACCTTAATGGTAGATTTGTGTCCAGCGTGGGGCAATCGGTTAAAAAAAGGCGTTCAAATTGCAAATTTCGTTTCCTTTATCTTACACCCAGCCCTATAGGTAATCACGCCGGCTTCTAATTCTACTTCCGCGTTGGACGACCTTCGGAAATCGTGGTATGACGTTTCGCTTATTTTTTTCCCACTGCGTTTAGGGTTATTGTTCGTTCTACAGCCTTTTGGCTTATTTTTTCTCTACATGCGTTAGGAGTACACGAGAAAGTTTAGGGGAGACCACTCCCGCTGGTGTTTAATAAAATCAGTTAAATTCTTTATTTTCGCTCGAGAGTGTGTTGATGTCATTACTCGTCGCCACCATAGATCCTCATGTATGGGTGCTGGTTTCTTGAGGTGAAAAGAGCTGGTCAGTGGTCATTCTGTGGCGTGGTGAATGGGACTTCCTTGCTCGCCGCATCCACATTTGTCCTCTGATCGCAGACGGTGTCGGTTTAGATAAGTGGGGAAGGGTCCTTGTCCTGTTGTAAAGAGAATTTCATCGCGATGTCAAAAAGTAGGATTGTTACGAATTTTTGGAATGAGTTTGCAAATATTTCTGCCAGTGTTTTCTATGTCCCTTTGATGCTGCCATCTGTATCTTGAAATTTCTTTTAGAGAAAGCTTCTGGGTGCTGATATATGAATCGTGTTTCCTTCTCTTGTAGCATGTTTTGCGAGATCATCAGTTGCCTCATTTCCGGGGACGCCGATGTGGGCCTTGACCACAATTAAATTGAATAGAACAGTGGTTCCCAAACTTTTTGGTTGTGCGGACCACTTGTTGTGTGAAAAAGCGTGTTGAGGCCCACTAACTAAATATACAAGTAAAAAATATAAACATATATATTTATATGTATGTTATACAGTGGCGAATCCAGGGGAGGGGCTATCGGGCTGCAGCCCCCCCCCCAGAGCTGAACCAAAATTCTTGATTTAATTTAAAATCACTACAACTGTTTGATCTTAATTTTCATTTTAAAAGAATAGTAATAAAATCGTGACAACATTGCTTTCTGAGTTGACGGGCTCGAAAATTTTCCTACTTTTCTAGTCATTTCACTTGCACTTGTAGCGTTGGCGCGGTCGAAAACATTTTTTGGTCAGCTAATTCATTGTATTTTTTATTAAATTATCGAAAGTATTGTAGTGTTCTTTATTATTCTTATTGTCAGGAGAGGAAAGCCTGTAAAGTTAAAGTGTTTTGGTTTATATAAGCCATGAGATTTGACATTCGTCACTACGATACAAAATTATTATGACCTCAGGGGGCCCGCCCCGACCCGACTCCTGGATTCGCCACTGATGTTATATGCTCGTATATCTCAGTAATTAGTAAAGCTTTGTGTTAAAGGAATAAAAATGCATTGTTTTATAAAGCAAGAAACGACTGAAGACTCTTGAAGCTCCCCTGACTTCGAGTCTTGACTAGCGTTTCGCCGCCCACTAATACTCTATCCACGGCCCACAAGTGGGCCGCTGCCCATGGGTTGGGAACCGCTCGAATAGAAGATGAAGTTAGCAAAATTTCTTACATTTCCTGTGCTATTGGACTCTTCGTTTTAATAGAAGAAATAAAATGAAGGCCAGATTCACTGTCCGTCCAAATTATAGTTGGAAGTGTATTATTGCTTGCTTCTTTACATGCCTCTTGGATAGCTATTAGTAATGCTTGATATACAGAGTTATGAAAATTTAATTTACCCATCCAATGATATGCCATTGATTATACTTGACTTACTTAATTATTATTGAGCTTTACATACTGGATATTTTCTATAAATTGAATGCAATTCTGATATTAATAATTTTTTTGTAATTTCAAAGTGATAAGTCCCTCTGATTCCGAAGGCCATTGAAATAACGGGACCTCAAAATACGGGAACGGCCGAACTCCTCTATCAAAGATAAGGGAAATTCACTTTCCCCCCCAAAAAAACCGCAATGACAGCTGGCATTGTCCGAATTGTTAAAAAACTCCCCTCTTCCCCAAACACATCTGAGCGAACCACTCTAACGAAGAAAGCACGCGCTGTAGGTGTAAAATCAATCATGCTTAACGAAAAGGGGTGGAAATCTCAGTGACATTCGGACGGCTATCGTCTTTTTCTTGAAGGGACGTATGGGACGGTCCCGTATCGATAGAGTTAAAAGAAAGTGGGGGGGGGGAGGTATCTTTGGCATATGCTGAAATCTGTCCGTCACCGGCGGACCTAATTTGCTAATTTCAAGGTTGAACATTTTAAACAGCATAATAAATTTTATCCTATAATAATAATAATAGCAATCTGAAATCTTCTACGCTATTGAAAAAAATTTTAAGATAAATTTTCTGCAGAATATAATTTATTTAAAATGAGACACAAAAAAGAATTTGTTTAAGAAAATTCTCCACTAAAAACTTTTCGCATTCCCGAAAGTAACTTTTATAATTTAATAAAATGTATAACTAATTTGAAAAAGAATTACGGGTTGTGTAACATTAATAAGTAATAGTTTGTCTGAAAAAACTATATCGACATGAAATATGACTTGCAGTGGCAGAGATCTGGTCCGAGGGGGGGGGGGGGGGTAGGGCTGAGAAGAGTTTTGTACCGTCGTGACCTTATGGCTTATGTAAGTGAAAACATTTTAATTTGACTCACCTGACAATAATAATCACAAAGGACACTTACAATACTTTCGATAATATAATAAAAACCCAATGAAATAACTAGTCAAAAAATGTTTTCGACCGTGTTAATGTTATAAGTACGAGTGGGATGACTACAAAAGTGGGAGAATTTTCCACCCTTCCAAGTCAGAAAGCATTGTTACCACGTTTTATTTTTTAAAAAAGATTGAGAATAAATAGGTGTAGTCATTTTTAAAAAATCAAGAATTTTGGTTTAGCTCTAGGGGGCTGAAGCGCCATATCCACCCCCCTGGATTCGCCACTGAAGACTTGAAATAACGAATAACTTAATTACAGTGCTTCCAAATCTCTACTCTAAAAAAAGAAAAAAATATGATTTAAATGCATCGTCAGATAATGTTACTTTTTTTTAAAGGAAAAATAGTAATATTAGCGTTCTGTGATATTTCGTTAATCCTGATTGTATTCTGAAATATTTAGCTATAAAAGAGTGGAATGAAAACTTACCGCACATACAATATCACATCAGATTTTTCATAAAGTTGATTTCTTTTGCTACTGTAAATTAATATATTCACATTTTATCTCACTCGAATTCGATTGACACATATGGACGAGTTTTCTGGTTGTTTATATTTGATTCACAAACCGTTTTCTGGTAGCCCTCCGATTTAAGTATAAGATGTATACTCCGATTAAGTAAGATGTATACTCTATCAAGCGCCAACTCGAATTAGTTCTTTCTTTCCATCACACAGCGTTGACTTCTGTGTTCTTTGAGTTAGTGTAATCCTTTTTATTTTAATCGGTTAAAAAAGCTCTTAAAACGGCTAAATTCCAAATGAAACTATTGCAATTAGCTAAATGGTTTGGTTAAAAATTTAACCGCCTTAGAAGTCGCCAAAAAGAGCGATAGTGAACAATTATGGCAACCTCTCCACAGGATGCGGCCCTTGTTTTAAGTGAACATTTAGAGCTTCAGCAATAGGAACATGAAATTTAATATTTTCAAAGTATCCTCAAGCTATAACATTAGAAAACTCTACTTTAAACATTAATTAATATCTTCAAACAGAGTGTTGAAATTCTGAAGATTTCCATTGACATAGCATCAACACCGAAAATCGGTGGATACAGCGGAAGTTCTACTTTACCACAAATAAGCAAAACAGAAAATTCCTCTATATCAGCTTTTAAGCAGAAGATAAGTTGTATGTCGTTTCCATTTTATTTAGATAAACAAATTAATTTTAAACAAATATGTAAAACATTCATTTTTTCAAACAAACGATTATTTATCGAAAGTAAAATAATTCTAGTGAGAATAAATACATTAAATGCATGAACAGATATTTTTTAGAACTTTCTTTTCCTTGTTCTGGTCGCATTCTTGACAAGAAAGAAATGCCAAAATTAATTACGATCAGAAAACAAAAATCTATATTTAATACTAGGCAATTTTAAAATAAAAAAGGTGATTTCGTAATTGTTTCGTGTTTTACCGCAATGTCAAAACTTTTTCTATTTTATTCGATCTCTTTCCAAATCTCCATAATGGAGATGATTGAAAAATTCATTAATTCGATATCTTTATGTGTCGCTAGCAAGAGATTTTTTTTGGCACCAAAATCTCATTTGCGGTATGACGTGTGAGAATTCAATAAAATACGATTTTTTTTTCCCTTGGCGCAGTTACGCTTTCGTTCCGAAATGGCAGCTGAAAGTTCTCGCATTTCAGATTAGCGGTATATAAAATAATAAAATCTAGGAATGGCCATTAGTTGACGTGATATGGCCTCATTTTTGAACTGATATATGGAGCCCAAGATTTAATGTTTTGATCTTAATTACCTTGTGGCCATGTTTCTGCTAAAATAGTCCATTACTCTCTTTATCGCCTAGAAATCGAAAAGTTTAACGGGTATATAGAACTTTTTTCCCAAAAATTTAGATCGTTGTCATTAATTCATGTTGGACTTGTGGAAAACCGAGTTTAGGGCAAATTTTTAAAATG